>APFE031523043.1:30119-67587 GCA_000404065.3 Pinus taeda | reverse complement strand
GTTTGTATTTAATTTATTATATTCAATTACTTAATCTTAATAAATAATTAATCTAATAGGATTGGTGAGATATTTTTATAGTATTATTGTAATTCCTAGGGTTAATTTTTAATTGTTTAAATTTACCACTATATGTATTTTCTTAGTTTTGTTTTAATGTTATCAAGTTATATGAGAAGTAATCTATTAATGATTTATGTTTAGATTAGTCAAATATTTCATGTTTAAGGTGGATGATTAAGGTAATTTTTATACTGATTTTAAGAGAGGAGGGAATAGGTTAATATAAGGGTAAGAGCTGATAGTTGAACAAAGTAATCAATAAAACATTATTACACTTATCCTTTATATATCACTGATACATATATGACTAAAAGAATAACATTCCTTAAACATTCAATAGTGAAAAATATAAGGATTGTTGCTGAAAACACATACATATATCCAATGATAGCAAGAGTAATTAAATGACGATTCACATGAAAGATTGAAACAAGATCATAGATAATAGTACCATATGTGCTGTGAATCATTCCCGATATCAATCGCATTCAAATTCCTTTTTCCAACTTAGAAATACTTTCACATCAAGGCAATAGTTCACATCCCATCAAAGCTTTCTTCATTAGAATTTGGAATACTGGCCTAGTCTTTATAAAAAATATACCAGAAGCATAATAGTGCAACTTCCAGGTTTGAGTTTTATACAAAAACTGAGGACCCTTTCTAAATGCATGAAAGGGTCTATAAATACTAATTAAACTAACTAACTACAAAAATAAAATGCTATTAATTGGTACAACTAAATCTTGAATATCTTCTCCACAACAGGTTTGTTGGTAGTCGGTAGCATAATTCATTGTTTCGGCTATTCTCCCTTTCATTTGAGTTGGCAGATTGCAAGCATCGGTTCCAATTCTGGAGGGCGGCTGAGATGAGAATGGAGTTGAGCTAAGTATGTGGCATCATGGATTTCAGGAATGATACAACCAATCGCATCGGTTAAACACTTGAGGGCAGCCCTTTGACTGTATGGTTTTACTAAGAAAAACCAATAGGTATCCCAAGTTAAACTTTGGATGCTAGCGATTAATATTCCATTCTTCTCCAACTCTTGATTTCATGCTTGCTCCAATGTCTTAGTTGACAGCAATTTACCTGGGGTGCATTGTAAAATCATGTTAGACAGATAAAGAGTGTTATTGATTAGCTTAATTAAATTACTTGTAGATAATCTACATCTGGAAACCTCTCTCTCTGCTTTCATCAGCTGTGACTACCATTCTAAGAAAAGGATCTCCTTGTGTGATTCTAGGATTTTGGGTAGATTTGTTGCCTGCCCCTCATTGGTGTCTTGCCAAGAAAGAAAGTTTGTCAGAGTCTCGTCGGCCTATTCCAAATCCTACCTAGCATCAACTGATTTATCAACTATTGATGTCGTTATATCACAAAGGGGCTCAACCAGAGAAATGTTATGACATAACAGTCTTAACTGTGTAACCAATGCCTTGTTAATTTGTAGTGCTTCAGATCTGAAATCTGCAGGTTGTGGAAGACTCTTGAACTTCTGTACTTGAAGTGACAGTTGAGCAATTTGCTCATCTTTCGTTTTCATCATTAGTTAATTCATCGTCTTTAACCTGGCCAATGCTTCGGATAATTCTTTCTACTTTTGTATTGTGCTTGAGTCTATTCTCCATTTCTCTTCAAGCAATTGCTTATTCAATTGATTGTTTAATTACTGCTGCGTTGATAGTTGTTGTTCCAACTGTTCAGTTTTCTGTTGTGCCTCGGACACCTGTGATTGAAACAAAACAATTTCTTGGTCCTTTTCTTTAAGTAGATTACTTACTTCTGATGCCTTGTCCATAATGGCTGCCGAATAAGCTCCAGCATACTGAGAAAGCTTTGTTAGGTCATTGGAAGGGTCAAACTCTTCTTTGCACACTACATTAGTTGTCTCTGTTTGTGGTGGAAACAGGGAATATTGATAAAGTCTTCTCCTTTTTCTCTATTGTTTTACTACAGCCCTGTGTTTGGGACTATAAAAGACATCTAATGGAGGTATGTCCTCCACCTGCAAAATAATTTGATCAGAGGGATCTTTTGGAATCATTTCTAAATCTGTGCTAGGGGTAGCCCATTGGCTCCTTCATTCGGAACCTTTGTTGACGTTCTATCTTTTCCATCTGTTACTTTGGGTGTATTGGCACCTTTTGGACCTTCCAGATTGCTTATAATGGAGTCAAATTGTTGCCATTCTTGGAGTATTTTAGGATCAATATGAGTATCCACATTGATATTTTCGCTACCCTTTTCCTGCTCCTTTTTCTGTCCTTTATCCTGCTCTTTCTCCTGCTCTTTTTCCTTCTCTTGTTCTTTTCCTCTTTCAAGAATTTTTTCTACAGCAGGAGGTTTGTCAATGATTTGTTGTTCAGGCTCGCTTGATTGTGTTGTTGGGGTAGTAGCTAATAAGTCCAGAGGTAGAGTTTGCAACCTCTGTTCTTTGAGCTTATTGAATTCTACGAGCCTTTCATCATTATATCTCATTTTGGCCAGTGCTTGTACCTGGAATAATGACTCTGCCGAAGAAAACAAGTCATCAAAATCATCTTTCTCATGATCAAACCTTGTAAGTTTGGCTTGTTCAAGCATGGTATAGGCAACTTTCCTTGGATTGAATTTCCTATTAGGAATGGTTGCAAGATTAAACATGTTTATTTTCTCTGCTTCCTTCTCTGTATGCTTGTAGTCATGCAAAGTATAAACACCGCATCTCAAAGGAAAAGTAGGCCAAGTCTACTTTTTTGAAATCTTGAGAGTCTTGGATGTTCCTACGGTTGTAATTTGATAGGCCAATTCTCAGGCTAATAGCTTGTCAGGTATGTACAAAGGAAGGACATGAGGTCTTGCAATGCTACCAAAAACCCTTATGGATGTGAACTTATCCTCCCCAAACCAATTTCCTAGAGTGGTTAGGTCAATCTCTACTTCCGAAGAAATCTTTAGGGCAAGCTTATAAAAAATGGCACGGTAAATAGGCAACATAAAACCATTACAGATTTGGTACAAGTGGTCCTTATAGTGCGCTTTCCATAGATTTTGGTGATAAATGTGAATTGGCATGGGGTCTTGTGAAGTCCATCTCCACCCCAGTACAGGAAATTCAGAGTTCAAACAAAGAGTTTCTAAAATATAAGCGCTAAAATAAAACAGAAGAATAGACCTATCGATCACGCGAGTTTTATTTCTAAACTCAAGAATTGCAGTGGCTAATTTATTTGACAATATATTTCCCCAATCCATTATCTCACTGTTAACTACTGCTTCGATTAAAGGAACCATTTCAATAGTGAATTTTGCAGAATCATGTAATCCCCAAATTTTACACATCATTTCCCCGGCGTAACACTAAGGAGAACATAATGAATCTACAGAGTACTTACCTGAAGATTCATGTTTGTGCCTTGTGGGGTTCTGTCTCCACTCCCAAATTGGGGCTAATTCAGTCTCATTCTCACTTGCGAACTTCTAAAGAAATGCTTTATTGTATTTCTTTTGAGGTTCAGGCAAGTGATACATTTTCCTTAAATCATCAGGTTGAAATGAGCTGAAGACCCTTCCGTCAATTGTGCAAAATGTTCTGTTTAAAACCGGGATCTCCTCTACTATCCATCACATTACATTAGTGTATGGGGGAATTTTTTCACGAGCTGCTATTCGGTGTAGATATGAGTGAGCTAAATCTTTCAGGGAAGCCTCTGATTTTCTTGTTGAATTTGCGGTAGCTTGTACTGATACTGTTTCAGGCTCCTTTTCTTCAATTAGATTATATATGCTTTTCCAGCTTGTGTTTCCAAGGCCAAGACACGTAGTGTCTGAAATCAATCCCTTTTTTCTTGGTCCTGGATCAGTGGTGGATAGCACTGTTACTGCGGGAGCCGCTGCTAACACGGATCTCTTGGATTTCTTTCCCATTTTGCTTGAACTTATTGTTTCGGCAGAGCTCTGTGCAAGGAATAAAATGAACGTAATACAGAGAACAGGTGGTGTGAGCCAATATGAAAGAATTATATCAATTAACGAGTAATGAAAGATTAAAATAATATTGTCGCAGATACAATCTCAAGGGAGATCTCGACATAACTACTTCACTAATTGGCCACTTAACCTGTCAACCGTTTTAAATACCCATCATATCGTTTATATGTTGAATGATTCATTCAAGCGTGGCTTGATTTTTTTGGTGGATAATCACAATTAAATCGCTATTGAGAATGGGAAGGCTTTTAATAATAATCCCAAATAATGCATGCAAGCCTTTTAAATCTATTTTGAAACTCGCACCTTGCTTTACCGAATCGCAATCGGAGATGTGCTCAGGTCATAGTTCTTTATGTTATTGCAAAATTACTGATGCCTAATGGCGATACACCTTATCACATCGGGAGATTTTAAAGGTGTCTTAACATGTGATGCGTTACATCCCCCGATTGCCGATAGTGATATCGTTTCGGAGAAATAGTGGGAGGGCCTTTTGTTATATTTTCTTGCCTTTCTCGATAACCGATAGTTATTCACTTTTCGGATCGGGGTAAATCAATGGGTCTTTGCATTATGTTTTCCTTGTTGTTGAGATATGCGATCTTGTGATTGCTTTATCGCAATAATAAAGAATTTTATGTTTATTTCATAAGACCGATTTCATATTTGTTCAAAAGGTTTATAATATATCGTTTCCTTTGGACCTTTTGATGAAGGATTTTGTAATGATGAGTTGATACCAATTTTATTCACACATCTATGTTTAAAAGGGACCCATTTCATATTATAGTTAGAAAGAAAAATTTTATGAAATGGGGGGTTGTTGTACAGCACAACAGAAAGTAACCAAATGCAAATGAAGAATTGAGTCTTGTCTAAGGGTAGTCAAGCCTTTTCGGTCGTAGAGTAGGGGAAGGCTCTGCAACTGAGTCCACAGAGGCCTAGTAGTCTGCAGCTAAGTGCGTAGACTCCTGTAGTTGAGTGCACAGGGTGAGTCGAGTCTATAACTGATTGAAGAAGTAATAAAGAAGAGTTTCATATCATTTTTGTGTATCTGTTTCATATTTTGTGCATTGAATGTATTGGGTATAAATTGCATTTCTACTGTGTATATGGTGCGCGAACATATATAATTGGGTTAATTAAGTGAATATAAGATAAAGCATCTATTTATGTGAAGATAACTAACTATTGTAAGAAGATAAATAAGATCTGCGGTGTGATTTGGGGAAAAAGACTAGATCATTGCCTAGTAGCATGAAAGCACTTCAGTCCCTGGTTATGCCTGTGCGAAGGCGATTGTAATGGATCGGGAAGGTCTCATAGGTTAGGATTGTGTGTGAAGTAACCTGAGCGAAGATATTCCCAGTTGGGCTAAATCGACACCTCAAACATATCTAGGGTGTGGAAAATTGGTTCCAGCATCCCCCCATACTACTTTGGGTGAGACCTTAGTCCACGCTCCGTGTGTGTTACCGAAAGGGCTAGTAGTGTAGGCATTTTTTTAACTAATTAACTCTGAACCTGGGTCAGGCCCCAACAAGCCAGTAAATGGTTTCGTTGCTGGGACCAAAATTTTCATAGAGATATCTGAATACGTATGATTGGAATCCGAATAAGAAGGAAATTAAATGTTGGTTGGACAGGAGAATTCACGAATTCATGGCACAGGAAAAAGGAATCCATGACTATCAAAGGAAGAGTGGTTAGATTGGTACATGTACATAGAGATCCATGAATTTTTCTTCGCATATTTCCCTACTGAGTTGTACGAGTGGATCCCAAAGCTACTAGATAGCTAAGGAAGGTGGAAGCTCGATAATCCCATCATGTGGACCCCAGAGTTGGTGCGCAGATTGGAAGCATCAGAGGATAAGATCGTGTGTGTTGTTGATTACTGGCTCGATTGAATTATAGGAGGATTCATTATTGAGTTCGCGGTAGATACTTCAGTCAGCTATAGCGAGGCAGAGCAATTCTTTTTCAAAGGACCGTGAGGTAAGTACGTAAAGTCTCTGAATATTTGGATTAAAATGCTATTGTGCGAAAAGTGGATTATGCAGCTACATTGATGTTCGGGGCTATGCAAAGTGGAAAAACTTATAGAAACGAAGGAACTAAGGGACCAGAGAATAGCCCCTTAATTTCACCTCCTCGAGGGGACGAGGAAGAAATTGTGAAGGTCTCTTCATGAAGTGTGATCCATTTGATAAGGCAGAGGATTCCATGCATACCACCCCCACCCATGCTGACACTAGTGTCACCACCATTTCCTCCATATTCACTTGTACCACCTCCACTGCCACCACGCTTCATCATGGAAAGCACGATAAGGTTTCTTGTGTTCAAAGGATTGGGAAATGAAGACTTAGAGCAATTTTGGTGTGTGGTAAAAGTTGTATGGGAAGCAGAGAGAGTTACAGATGAGAATATAAAGAAAGAAAAACTAGTTAGCACTTGGCAGGACTGCGCGTTAACTTGGTATTTTAAGAGCTCAAATGATAATTTGAATGTGGGAATCACGGAGATCGAAAATGTGCTAAATAAGGAATTTAGCAAGCCAAAGTCAGAAGCGCAGTCGATCATTGGGTTCAAGGATATCACAATGCTACCAGGTAAGACTTCTTGGGAGCTACATCAGAGGCTGAAGTGTATTATTCGTGAAGCTAATATGAATCTGATGGATGGACAACATTGTGAATGGTTTGTAGCATCGCTAACGCCAAATTGAGGAGCACACTGTCACAACAGAAGTTAACGACTTAGGCATAGGCTTTAGAGATTGCGACGAGGATACATGAGACCCTAATGCAGGATCTCAACATGGGATTTCAACAAATCCATGCATAGTTGAAAAGCTTATGCCTTGCAATGTAGAGTCTAAAACATGATAGGATAGCTCGACCAAAAGTGCATGAAGAAGTATGGTGCATAAAATGTAAGGGTCAGGGTCATGATAAAAACCACCGCCTGGTATTCATAAATTACCTCATGGGAGGAGGACCGATGCCATTAAGGTTGGAAGCACAAGTAAGACCTAGTGCAGTGCCTTCTTTGTTGTGTGCAATTTGTCAGATAGGTGGAAAGCATGCCATGGATAACTACCATTTGTTACAGAAGTACACACAGAATTCACAATTGTTGTTCTGAAATTTTTGTAGATTGGTGAGACGTGATGAGTGCACTTGTAGAAGCTAAGAGCTGATGATGGATAGAACTCCCACCCACATGGTTCAGGCCAAAATGTGACCCCTAGACCATAATCCAAGGATGGAACGAACCGGATTTCAGAGTTGCGGATGAGGTCGAGGTGGAGGAGGACCTGGAAGAGGTTGCAGAAAGCTGATATGCTACAATTGCACAGGGTCGGGACATTACGCCCATGATTATATAAACCCAACGTGTCCATCATTTTTGTATTGTACCTTGTTTGACCATGAGATGGAAGATTGTCCTAAGCTGATAGCTAGGATACCCGACAAGGGAGTGCTACCACCTCCCCTAACTCAGAACGTGCATAAGATGAGGTTTGAGCTATGGGAGGAAGATCCAAATGTGAACATTGTGCTTCGAAGTGGGATCGCAATAGGAGATGACAAAGGCAAACAACTAGAAGATAGTACTTGGGTTCACAAAGCTAAAGTGAAAGAAGCAGAGTTTGATTTGGAGCGCACTTGACAAAACCTTTATGGAAGCTAAGAAGAGTTTCGTTGATGCCTCCACTTCAGGAAGCAAAGATAGAAAGGAGCTAGAGATGGACCCATTGATGCTCACGATGTTCCTGGAAGAATGTATGAAGTTACTGTGCATCTGTAAGGTTTTAAAGGGATTACAAGAGCTCATTAATGGATGCGTTGGGACCGTGCCAGGATAACCTCGCATAGTCTAGAAGATTGGAAAGCATAATACTAGGACAGGGAGAGAAATGAGGTTAACTGTGTAGATTGGAGAATACGATATGGACCAAGTAATTTTGGATTTAGGATTTGATGTGAATGTTCTATCGAAGAAAACATGGGAGCACACAGGGAGGCCTATGCTGCAATGATCTCCTATTCAGCTGCGAATGGCAAATCAATAGAAGATTATATCCTTGGGGTGATTGCAAGGAGTCACAGTGGATATTGAAGGAGCGAGTGGGCTAGTGAACTTTGAAGTGATAGAGATTATTGATGACAGAAATCCCTACCCTACGCTCTTAGGAATTTATTGGACCACTGACATGAATAGGGTGTTTAATCTGAAGAAGTGCAAGATTATTTTTGAGAAGAATTCTCTATGCATAGTTATACACTTGGACCCTGTTGAGGGATTGTGCTATATAGAGCCAATGCACAACTATGAAAGTGACGATGATTTGGACTGCATCTACAAGATAACTGCATGAGAGAAGGACTACAGAAATCCCATCATGAATGGACGAATTTCATGGGAGCGTGAAAGCTCCTGTACTTTGGACTTGGATGAGGAAATAGAGCGATGGAAGAATCGATTACATGAGGTAAACATGCTTAATTGTAATATGATGACAAGATCACTATGTTGCATATCAACATAAGTGAGAGATCTGCCTACCTATGATGGATTAGGTGAGGTAGATGCTTTCTTGGAAAGATTTGAAAGGGAGGTGCCGGAAAAACAACATTTCTAGGTCTTGAATTGGGTATTGCGTGCTACATCCGCGAGGTGGTGGGGTACGCACAAAGGAAGATTTGAAGACTAGTGCACATGTAGGAGGACGATGTGCACACGGTTTGGGAAACCTAGAGTATGATTGACAGATAAATACAATGGACGAGATGGTCTACACGTACATGTGTCGAAGTGGATACAGGTATATGGAAAACAACCTATGCGGATGCATATGAACTTTTCATTGGGAGATACGGTCAATAAGCTTGTGTTCGGGGGGAAATTTTGCAACCAGCTCATCAAATTTGAATGACAGAACGTGGAGAGAATGCTCGTGCACAAGGCTATCCATGCGGAAGCCTTTAACAAAGTGTGAGAAGCATTGAACAAGGTATGTAATGCACAGTGAAGTGATTGGGACCTGCGCGTACCAGCAATGTTATGCGCTTATAGGACAACGTGCAAGAAACTGACATGACAGATGCCTTATAGGCTGGCCTATGGCGCAAACGCTGTAATGACAATGAAGTATATCATGCCTAGTCCATGCATAGCAGCACCCACGGATATGACAAATCGCAAATCCTGGGAAGAAGGGATCACGCAGTGGGAAAAACACGAAGAAGAACACTTGGGACCTAATGAAGAGATCTAGCGAGCTAATATTAGACTCCAAGAACTCATTAATGAAAGAGTTCAGTTCAGGGAAAAAAGCGCCATGGTGGAAGAAGAAGTCAAGAAGCTTGGGGAAGGAATACAGAAGGACTTCCTTGATAAAAATACCATGGTAATAAAACAAGATGCGCGTGATTACGTTGACAAACTTGGGGACTACCACCGAGATTTGATCAATTTGATGCCTTGGATTGGATCGTATGTTACTAAGAAGCTCACAAATGGTGGTGCAGTGCAGGTAGTGAATTTAAAAGGAGAATTTTTCCCAGGAAAAGTAAACGGTAGTCAGACGAAGCTATATACAGGTGGCTCAGCCACATGACTAGTTGTGGGAAGCATAGTCTTAACACTCCAGGTAGTTTAAAGGAGGTGCAAGACTATAAACTACTCTGCTTGAGAGCAGTGCAATAATAGGTTTGCGCTCAAGAATGACATGTCACAAGGTCCGCAGCAGCGCAAAGGTAGCTATGCTACCACGCGGGCTGGCTGGAAAGTGACCATTATAGTCATTATTCATGATGTGATGCTTGGTTTGAGACCAAATGGAGTGGGCGACAGACATTTAAGACAGATTTTATGGGCTAGATTTGGGAGAATCTACTACCAAAGGAGCATTAACATACCGGATTTGGGGGGAACAGTTGAATTCGAATTCAAAAGGCACTATAAATTGTAAAAGGCTTCCTAGGAAACAACACTTATCCATTTGAGAATTGGGTTATCATGCACCCAAATATTTCTGAACCTAGACCTGTTTGACCTATTGTAGTTGACAACATTGTTAGAGCACCTAACTGAGCAGTTGAGAGATTTCTGGAAAAGCACGATGACAATGTCTAAGGAAGCCAGGTATATTGGAGAAATAAATATCGAAGAGGCCGCGTAGGCCATGATAGTAGGAGATGCCCTTGAGAGTGTCGATCAACACACACACCAAGACCTAAGAAAGATAAGTAGCCCATGGTTCTGGTGCGCTTGTCCCCTAGAAACCCGCTAAGCACTAAACTGACCATGGAATAAAAGGGGAAAGCGATTAAGGTGGAAACCAATGAGGAGGAGGAAAACCTTGACGAAATCTCATCGAAGAAGAGGAGGATGAAGAAATGGAAGAAGAAATCAAGGGCACGGACCTTTTGACCAAGTTACTCACATATGTTGCTCCACGGAAGTGGAAGGCAAGAATGCCCAAGGACCTAGATGAGAGCAAGATCTCTCTGCAGACTCTGCTGGTACCCGATGATATCACTTTTGAAGGTGCACGCTTGGAACAAGTGTCAGGCTTAAAATTTGAAGACTAGGATCTCACGGATGACAAGAAATTCCCACACTTGGCAACCACACAGCTCATGAGGCCAAAGAAAAACACTGCGACGAGAGTCATAGAGTTGGAGCCGCACAAGTGGTTATGCATAGTATAGAAAGCAGGGTTGTTAAACTTGCTCTAGGTGCCGCATTACCATCACACCCTAGTAACTATCTTTTTCATCAAGTAGTTGCTCTACCTAGTGCATGATGGGTGCTTGTGGCTATAGGAGACCATCCCCATCACGGACCACCTGATTCATAGAGTTACCTGACTCCCTTGCAAAGGGGAAGACCCAACGGATATTTTGGAGGGTAAGAGTAATGACTTGTCCATCACAAAATTCCATGAAAAATAAATTCAAGCTAGATAAAAATAAGAGATGCTATGCGATCTCTAGTGTCAACAACGTTGCAGTCCGAGTTGCGGCCTAGATATTGGCCATCAAGTTTATCTAGAAGTGTCGCATGGATGAGGTGCCTGCGTCGGTGGTAACACTTGCCATGTAGTGCACATAGGGGGTCCAGTTTAACTGGTCTAAGTACTTGTGCAAGGTGTTCCTGGAGAATTTCTACGAGGCACAAGAATAGGGGAAGACTTTCCGCTATGCATGGCTTCTACTATCCATATTACTGGTGGCTTGGGAATTGCATGAGGACAGCGAGTTCCCCATAATCACATAGGATCTTCTAGAGGCAGCAAAGTATGCTTTGCTGTGGGCAACTAAAGATGTGCAGAGAATATGAGACAGTAAGATATGCTGGGTGTTCATGGAGATTAACATCAAAATGGGGATTAACCACAAGGCGCAGTTATCACCCACTATCTATAAGAGTTTACAAAGCTTCCTCAAGTTCAAGATAGACTTCCATCACATGTATATCAGGGTGCACAAGGACCCCCTGAATAAGTGTAATGAGCTCCCACACCTAGCCACAGACTATGTCATATTTGGTGTACCTGAGTCATGGCCGTCGGAGTGTCGTGCTCCAGCCATCTCCGTGCTTCAAACAGAAAATTCTATTGCACAAAGGAAGAAGAAGGAGGAAAAGCTATGGATGGCATAGTTGGTAGAGAAGAGAATAAAAGAGGAAGCAACAACAAAGGCGCAAGAGGCGTGGGACACTGTAAAGGTAGCTGCAGAACAGCAAAAGGTAGCCACATAACAATAGAAGGTAGCAGAGAAGGAGTGTGAGGGCCAAAAGTTGCCTTCGCCAGAATAGGAGACAAAGACAGAGGAAGGTGGCATGTACCCATACACAGTGTCCACACAGCTGAAGAGGTAGCGCCCGAGAGAGCACGTGGGGTCGTGGAAGAAGTCGAAAGCTTCTAAAACTTCTTTTGACCCGATCACCCTCACTGAGGGATATCTCCATGATATAGGGGAGATTGTGCACGACGTCACCATGGAGGCCCTCCAACAGTTCACGAAGGAGAATTAGATGGCGTTTAGGGCCCTCTAGGCATAGATACAGGCGCTGAAGGTGCACACTCCTCATGCCGGTACTCCGTCGACCATCCTAATAGTAATAACGGCTGCAGCTGAGGAAATGTTGCGCACCCACATAACCAATACCGTAGTGCTACTAGAGGGGCACTCGTTACAAAAAATGAGGCTGATAGGCCTATGGTTAGTGCACTCAAGGGAGTGGGGATCAACTTGGCTGTGCTCCCTCAAGAGATGCTCAATGTTCTACACTATGGAATAACTGCAGAACTGTGGGCTACGGAGGGTTGTGCACTCCAAGTGATGAGTGAATAGCGAATTAACATGGAATTATTGAGCTTGCAGTGTGATGAGGTCATGTCACAGAACAAGAAGATTGTGCAGGTGGTTGAAGAAGCCTGCCAGATGGTCCCTGAGTTGGCCATTCCAGCAGAGGCACCAGCAGAGGTGCACATCCAAAGGCTAGTAGCAAGGGTGCGTGAGTCGAGAGAAGAAATGGCTAAGGTTCAGCTGGAGTTGAGCCTTCATATCACAAAATTGCAGTTGAAGGTGCAACGTTCAAATTCTCCAGAGATGAGGTAACAATGCACCAGTTCCATTGCATTGGGGATGGTGGAGATCAGAACTATAGCGAAAGACTGCACCAAATTATTTAAAGAGTCATTCGAGGTCCTCACCACTTTTAAGGAGGAACTGAACATACAACGCTTAGAAACAGAGGTGTGTGAGCTGTAGCAACAATATGATGATATAAAAGGCACCACGTAGAAAATGGCCCTTACAGAAAGGCTCGCACGAATGCAACAGGTAAAAGTGCTCAAGGAGTAGGTAGATGTGGCACGACATAAGGAGGCAGCGTTAAAGGCACCCGTACAACCTTGGATCGATGAGGCATTTGTCATTACAGCCTTGATCAAAGCCAAACTTGTACGAATGTAGGGAATGCACGAGCAAATGGAGGAAATAGTTTAAGTACCATAGTCTCTGAACAACACGTGCAGGAGGTACAAGAGGCAGTCGCTCAGTGCGTTGCCGATCTTTCAGTAGTCTGAGCAAAGTTGGTAGGTATGTGCACGAAGATATCGGTATTGACAAAGTGACTCGAGGGCCAGTCAGGTTGTTTGTGTTGGGGGCCTATTGGGTGTGGGATCCCCCAAGGCAAGTTTTGTTGCTTAAAGCCCAAGTTTTGACTAAATCTGATGTAAAGACTCCACATTTTGTGGGCATAGAGCGTGAATATTGTAAATGAGTCATAGGGTTGTCTGCCCTCATTTTTGTAATGTAATGTTGGCTTTAGAGATCTACCCGTGGTCCATGGACCATGGGATTGTATAAATAGAGCGAGGCTCTAAGTTGTAAAAGAAAAGGGAAAATGAAAGTAATCGAATGAGGATGAAGAATTGAGTCTTGTCTAAGGGTAGTCGAGTCTTTTGGGTCATAGAGTAGGAGAAGGTTCTGCAGCTAAGTGCATTGAGGCCTAGTAGTCTGTAGCTAATTTTGCGGACCCCTGTAGCTGAGTGCGTAGTGTGAGTTGAGTTTGTAACCGATTGAAGGAGTAATAAATAAGAGTTTCATATCATTTCTGAGTATCTGTTTCTTGTTTTGTTCATTGAATGTATTGGGTATAAATTTCATTTCTACTATGTATGTGCTGCACAAACATACATAATTGGGTTAATTAAGCGAATGTAAGATAAAGTATTTGTTTACGTGAAGATAAATAACTATTGTAAGAAGATAAATAAGATATGCAGTGCGACTTGGGAAAATGGTGCAGATCGCTACCGTAGCAGTGAGAAATCACTTTAGTCCCTAGTTAGGGCTGCGTGAAGGTGATTATAATGGATCACGAAGGTCTCGCAGGTCAGGACAGTGCGCGAAGTGACCTGCATAAAGATATTCACACTTTGACTAAATTGACACCTCAGACATCTCCAGGGTGAGGAAACTTGGTTCCAGCATCGCCCATACTGCTTTGAGTGAGACCATAGTCTACGCTTCATGGGTTGTTACTGAAAGGGCCAGTAGTGAAGGGATTTTCTTGGCTACTTAACTCTGAACCTGGGTTAGGCCTCAACAAGCCAACATAGGTCATGATGAGAACAATTGATGAGCTTATGAACTGATGACGGAGCACAGTACTAATGCCTACCAAATGCAAGTAGAGGAATAAGGATATGAAGATAATGGATAGTGCAGTGTCTGTGAAGGATACCAAGGCATAGGTCGATGTACATCGATTGGACAAGGTGGTGGAGCTGGTTGAGGATGAGGACAAATTATCTATTATAACTGCATCTAGGAAAGACATTTTGTAAGAGATAGTCAGAATCCTACCATGACTTGTAAGTATTGCAAAGATTTGCATCATGTAATTGAATATTTTCCTATACTTATAGCAAACATGAAAGAAAAGATAAATCATCAGTTGAAACAAAACATTCATCCGATGACTACCAAAAGGAGCAGTGATGAACCTCGCATAAGCATTGTTACGAGAAGTGGAGTTGTGACTGGAAGCGACAAAGAATATGGAAAGAAATAAATTGAACATGTGTGGGTTAGAAATAGTTTCGTAAAAGCACTTGTGTTTGATATTCAAAAGGAAAAATAAGTCTTTATGGGGGAAAAATGAAGATTTATGGATGCTAGAGCTTCAACATCTAGTGTGCAGCTGAATCAAAATAATAGTTGTGGTATATCATCTTCAATGCATGGCCGAGATTTGACAACACATGAATAGGATATAGCATATTAGGTAGATACTTTAGAAACTTTTCTTCAAACTTATATGAAATTATTGCAAGATCATAGGGTTGTACAAGGGCTTTAAGAATTGATAAATTCCTCCACATCTAAATAAGTACCATGGAATGGCATGCGTGGAGTTAAAAGTTTACATCGATAAAAGAGAATTGGAAAGGAGATGAGGATCAGTGCAAAAATAGGACAATATGAGATAGACCACTTCATTTTAGATCTGGAATTTGAAGCCAATGTCCTGAAAAAGAAAACATGTGAGTTAATGGGTAAGCGGAAATTACAATAGTAACCTATTCAACTGAGAATGGTGAATGAACAAAAGATCATTCCTCTAAGAATATTATCAAGTATCATAGTAAACATTGAAGGGGTGCACACTACTACAGATTTTGAGGTAATAGAAATTGGGGATGATAGTAATCCATATCCTGAGTTACTTGGAATAGATTGGGAATTTGCAAAAATGTCTATAATCAACTTAAAGAAGAGGAAAATGATATTTGAAAGAAATAATATGAGAGTGATTGTTCCTTTGGATCCATTAGAAGGTGTGAGATATATTGAACCATTTAAAGAAGAGTATTGCATAGATGATATAGATAACATCTATCAGATGAAAACAAAGGAGAAAGACTATGTTAACCCTACTAAAGGCTCAATTATTTGGGGGCATGATAGTTGATGTGCTTCAGATTTAGAAGAAGAATTGGAAAGTTGGCAGAACATGCTACATGAAGTCTTCATAAGGCAATCTGCAAGAGTCACTAAAGCAGTTCATTGTATGACAAATGAGGTATGTGAATTACCTTTTTATGATGTTTGGGAGATATAAATGATTTTCATGATGAATATGAAGAACAAGTATCATAATGTCAAATATTATTAGCTATAGATATAGCCCTAAGAGCTACTCATGTTAGATGATGGAATGCACATAAGAGGAATATAGAAGGATGACATGAGTGTCAAGGTTAATATGGATAAGATTTTGTTAGGTAGAAATAAAGTTGGAAGAAAAATATGATGGTCAAACTAATCCTAGAGGGTACGTCCAACTTTGTACGTCAACATGGAAGGATATTCCACAAGAATAATGCGTGCATGGGTCCATCCATACATTGGAGAGAATTCCTTAAAACTAGTACCTGGAGATAAAACTGTGACATGGTACTATAAATTGGGTAGAGATGGTTGATAGTTTCATACTAACATTCATATTTGAAGATGATTTCCCTTATATAAACATGGCTCTTCAAACAGTTAAAAATAAGACTTTTTAGAATGAAATTCCAGTGACTTTCCAGCATGATTGGGCTGCGCAGCTAGATAATGTATTAGAATGTTATAAAATCACTGCAGATGAAGAAGAGGACCCTTGGAATATTGACATAACGGAATATGAAGGATAATGCAAAGTGAATGGACCGAACTAGAAATACCTGATATGACAAATCCATTAAAGATGAAGAAGGTGAATAGAGGGTCAGATGAAGAATCGAAGTTTGCAACCATAGGAGATTATTGAGATGAATATATAATTAGGAAAGTTATAGATATTCTACATGAATACCAAGATATATTTCCCACTAAGTTTTCAGATATGAAGGGCATAGTAGGAGATTTAGGAGTCCTGAAGATTCCTCTTAAGCCTGATGTGAAGCTAGTTAAGCAGAGGCCTTCTAGACTGAATCCAAAGTACAAAGAAAAAATGAAAATTGAACTTGACAAAATGATAATAGCCAGGATCATCGAACCTATTGAAGAAGCAGAGTGGGTAATTCCAATGGCAGTATGAGAAAATAAAACACAAGGAAAAATATGGATTTGTGTTGATTTAAGGATGTTAAATAATGCATGTCTACATGACCCATTCCCTACTCCTTTCACTGATGAAGTATTGGAACATGTAGGAGGTCAAGAAGTCTATTCATTTACATATGGATTTTTAGGGTATCATCATATCATAATTGCACCTAAAGATCAGCACAAGACCACCTTCACTATAGAATGGGGTTCATACTAGTATATAGTGATGCCTT
This sequence comes from Pinus taeda, assembly GCA_000404065.3. Lineage (NCBI taxonomy): Eukaryota > Viridiplantae > Streptophyta > Pinopsida > Pinales > Pinaceae > Pinus > Pinus taeda. Next base: position 50,684 of record APFE031523043.1, on the reverse strand, counting down.
TTGGATTAAAGAATTGCCCTACCATATTTTTGAGAGTGGTGATCACAACTTTCAAGGAGTAATTCACAAATTTTTAGAAGTATACTTTGATGAATGATGGTATTCGGTCTACTGAACAAACATGTTATGAAATTAAGGCTTATGATAGAAACATGCAGGCAATATAAAATTTCTTTGAATATTATGAAGTGCATATTATGTGTACCTTTTGGTATATTACTAGGACACAATATTGTTTGTAAGCAAGGATTGATGGTGGATCCAATGAATATTGCTATTATTGTCAATCTGCCCCCACCGAAGATAGTGAGGGACATACAGGATATTACAGGAAATTTATCAAAGGATATGCGTAGATCACTGCACATATGGAGAAGATGCTAAAGAAGGATGTAACTTTCCAATGGAACGAAGAATTTCATAAGAGCCTTGATAGACTAAAAGAAAATATGGTAACTACTACTATACTGGTATTTCTTGATTGGACTAAAGAATTCCATGTTCATGTCAATTCTCCATATATAGCTTTAGGAGTAGTATTGGCACAACGTAGTGCAAGCGAAATTGATCACCCTATAAATGTTCCAAGTAGGATGTTGTCTAAATAAGAAAAGAACTACACAACTACTTAAAGGGAAGGATTATCTATCATATATGTCTTACAGAAGTTTACACATTATTTGTTGGGATCACATTTCAAAATGTTTATATACCACTCTACATTAGAGTATTTGGTCAATAAGCTTGTTTTAGGAGGAAAAATTTGCAGATGGATGTTATTATTTTAGGAGTATGACTTTGAAGTTATTGTTAAGCTAGGAAGATTAAATGTTGGACCTAATTATTTTTCAAGGTTGGAAATAGGAGAAGAACCAACAAATATATAAGATAATCTCCCTAATGCATAGATGTTTTCTATCCGAGTAGTAGATGATCACTTCACTGATATTGTTCAGTTCTAAACCACATGCATGGCTCCTTTAGAATACACTACAAAGCACAAGAAATAATTCGCGGTTAAGGAAATAGATTTTTCACTAATAGCAAGACACTTGTACAAGATGGGACCAGATGAAATACTACGAAGGTAGGTTCCTGAGCATGAAAAACAGATAATTCTAGAAGAAGCTCATACTGGCAAAGGTGGTGGACATAATGTAGGGAAGGTTACTATGCCAGAAATTTTGAGAGTGGGGCTATGGTGGCCTCCACTACACAAAGATGAAAAGGATTATTGTCGAACTTGTGATGTTTTTCAAAGAACAACAAAGCCTTCAAGAAGAGATGGAATTCCATTAGTACTACAGGTTACATTGCAAGCTTTTGATAAATGGTCTATTTATGTTGTTGGGCCTATCAATCCACCTGAAAAGGGACTAGTACAAGGTATATAATTACTGCAACTGATTATTTAACGAGATGTATTGGAGCACAAATAGTGAATTATTACAGCGCAAAAATTGTTGTGAAGTTCATATTTGAATATATATACTATCTATATTTAGGTGTCAAAATATCTTGATGAGAGACAAAGGGTCACATTTCTTCAATAAGACCATTATAGAATTAACTGAGGAATTTCAATTTTACCACCAAAAGTACACTCCTTATCACCCTCAGGAAAATGGAACTATGGAACAATTTAACAAGATTTTGAAAAATGAACTGACCAACATATGCAATGTAAACAAATATGACTAGGATTCTAGAATTCCAGTAGTATTATGGGTTTATAGGACTACATGCAAGAAGTTGATAGGTCAAACACCCTTTTGATTGGTTTATGTGCAAGAAGTTGTGATGCCCATGGAATACATTGTCCCTAGCCTAAGGATTGCACCCTCTAAAATATGGCAGACCATGACATAATGGAAGAAATGATGTCATAGTTTCTTTGTCTAGAAGAAGACAAGTCTATTATAGTATTCCATTAGTTGGTGTTGAAAGCAAGGGAAAAGGCCTAGAATGACAGGAATATTAAGAAAAATAACTTCCAGGTAGGAGACCTAGTTCTCATCTCTGATAGTAAGTTTGCGAAATTTCCAAGGAATTTCAAAACACATTGGTTAGGCCCATATGTTATCAAGTATATTACTAATGGAGGCATAATTTAGTTGACAAATTTTAATGGAGAATTGATTATGGGAAAATTAAATGGAAGTTAGTTAAAGTTGTATAAGGAAAACCCTAGCTCTATAGCCTCACTTTGAAAAAGAAAGGAAGAAATTCTTAGTGTCACATGCATTTGAAAGTGGGCATTGGACTATAAACTACGCTGCAAAGAGAGATTCAATGAAGAAAGCACTTCCCTACATTTAGGAGTGTGTCGAAGTTTACAGGAGTTGTGATGGAATACGAAAGTGTGTTACAATGTGGAACGTGTTGAAGTTCATCGAAATTTAGAAATATGTCCATTAACAGGGAAAATAAATGCGTAAAGTGGAATTTATGATGATAGGTTAGAAAAATTTAAGGATAGATATCCATTTAATGACGAAATATAAACACTATGGACAAAATCAAATCTAACGATGGGGTTCGAATGTCAGAATTTTTATAAATAGAGGCCTCCCACCCATAATCAGAACTTTTCTGAATTGATGGATCGAGACCTTAATAGTGTGAAGAATTGTAGAGAGCTTGTTGTGTATTTTATCTGAGCGACCTTGTGCAGAAATTGTGTGGAATTTTCAAGAGAAATGATTGTTGTGAATCATGGAAGCCACTGATATGTCCACATCAACAATTGAAGTACCCATAGTAGCATCACCCATAATAGCAGCACCATCACCACAGAAGAAATGGAAATCACCAAGGAAGAAACTAGTTAAGGAAGAAAGAAATGAAAAGAAGCACGACAAGAAAACTACAAAACCTATGAAACCTCAACAACAACCTGAGCTCATCAAAATTGGTGAAGAAGAAGTGGAGGAAGTACAGATGGAGGAAGGTGGTCTAGTGTTCATGTTGTTGCTACCCTCATACATCCCACTAAGGAAGAAAAGTGTTAAACCATTCAAATAGTCCAAATATGTGAAGTATGGGAAGTTTACACTGCTATTGTTGGAACCTATGCCATTTTTAGGAGAAATTTTAGGGAAAATTTCACAACTCAAGTTCGTAGAGTTTGATTTTAATGACCAGAAGAAGTACCCTCAGTTCGCACCAGAACAATATTTCACTACCCAGGGAGGAGTGACACAATTGGAGCCACAATAGTGGGCGAATGGGTTGCTGCACTCAGGACTTCTCCATATGTTAAACATGTTTCACATCGGTAGAAGTACAACAAACATAGTGTGTGTGTGATAATTATTAGTATTAATACATGATGGAAACTTGTGGATGGGAAATAAGATCTCCATAGACCAAATGTTGATTTGGAGGATCATGAGACTACCATACCAAGGAAGAAAACCCACAAAAGAATTCATCAGGAAGGACTAGGATCGCATTATAGCATACAATATGAAGAATAAATTCATAGTAATCAAAGTTAAAAGGGTCTATGACATAAATTTAATCACGGCCAAGAAATCCTCTTTATAGTGCACATTATGAATAGAAATATAATGTAGAAATGTCATTCAGATGAAGTTCCTATGTTGGTGGTGTCTTTAGCCACACAGCATGCGAATGGAGTCTAGTATAACTGTGTTGGATACTTGTGTAAGGAGTTCCTAGATGACCATTGCGAGGTCCAAGAAAAGGGTACATCCTTCCACTATAACTGGTTAATATTGATAATTTTTATGTTAGAGTGGAAAATGTCAGAGGACATGTGGTGCCCTCTAGTGCCTTTAGATTTTTCAGAAGCTGCAAGGTATGCTTTGTTGTGGTTTACCACTTGTTAGGGTCCTATAGTGATAGGATTCATAATTTTGAATTGGCTAAGTTTGAGCCTTATAATATTGTACATACCTTTGCTTTCCGCAAATGTTTTCAATATTAAAAATTTTAAAAATGTAAAGAGGGTATGTCCTAAAAGAAACATGAAAGGACAAAACGAATAAGAAAAGATCAAAAAATGAAAAATATGAACCCAAAAAAACAAAAAATAGGTCATGAAAGTGTGCAAGTCTAAATGCCACTACTATTTTACTACTTTACTATCTTGAATAATGGTTTTGTTCAGCTTGTCATACATGCCACAACCCATGGTAGTCAAACTGTATAATCTTGAATATTTCATGTTTTGAATTTTATGTTTATAGTTAGAGAATAAAATCTGACCAAATAGTTTAATCTTGGGAGATCATTAGATAGGTAGAGAAAATAAAAGGAGCTCATCAGTTTAATCTGAGCCCTTGCATGATATAAGGTTACAAGTACATAGTTTACTTTTCGAAAGAAAAATGAATGACAAGGGTTTTCTAGTCTAAATGCACCAAAATAAAATGAAGAAAGAATGGTAGGGTAAGTAATGGGTATGTAGAAGAAAGGTTGTTGAAGTATAAAGTTGATTGGATAAAAACACATTTATCATGCTTGACTATATGTTTCAATGTGCATGAGCATTTAAGAAGGTAAAAAAAATGGTTTACAAGTTTATTTAATTAACTCCCCTTCATTCTTTTACCCCTCTACTTACTAATTTTCCCATCCACAATTAAGTTCTAGTAATTAAATCCTTCAAAGTCATAAAGACTCAGAGAATTTCACTAACTTTTGGTTTGACTAGACCCTTGGCTTAATGACTTATGGACATCAAGTGTTAGAATTCCCTTCATAAGATTCATTTTCCCTTCATTACCCTAATAAAACCCCTTTTCCTAACGATAAACTCCATTTGCCTAGGAAAAGTAAAAAACCCCCATGATAAATTCTATTTCATTCAAAAAAGACACAAAAAGTGATTTATCCTAAGTATGAAATGTATGTGAATAAAATGTGAAAATTTTACATTTATGCTAAGGGTATTCTCAATCCACTCATTTCATATTAATTTTTAACTTTATTATATAATTCCCCATATACCTTTTCCCGTATATTAAATAAATCCCCTATATAAATATCCCAACCCTTAGTTTTAAAATAAACTATATAGTTTACCCCATATCCAAGCAAAATCGATAAATCCTGTCATTAAACCCCACCAAATAGTTTTAACCAGGGATTAAGTCTTAATTAACCCCAAACCACCAAGGATTAAAACCTCGCCCCCCATGAAACACATGTTATTATCACCCATGCACCTCCCTCACCTAACTACCGTCTGACCATCATCGCCCTCATCCGACAGTTCATAGCCATATCGGATGCACCCGACGATCAATATTTACCCACTTGATAAGGTGGTTTTCCCCAGCCCGCCAACTTCGACATGTCAAGCAATGGAGTAGATCAGGTTACCCCTCCTAAATACTACTCCCTCCACAAAAGTGGTGCGATGGCTTGGGAAACTGCCTCCCCTCCAAACCCGAGAAACTTCCTACTGTTCACATGTGAAATTACCCGCAAAAAATAATCGTTGCTCAATATAAAGCCTGCGACGCCCTTTTTCACCTTTTTTTTCTCATTTTCTTCGTGGACCTCACCAAACTAGTGCAAAACCTGTGAACGTTGAATTTACCAATCAACCTCAAATTCGACTCCTGAAGAAACTGCAAAGACCTTAATCAACCTCTCAACCCATACCAGATTCATTCAAATATTTGCAGTTTCCATAAACCTCGAATTTGAAGCTATTTCACCCAATTCTATGTATTTAAATATAAATTACTAGTAACCCTTTCCAGTTTGAAAGCGTTCAGTCTGTAAAGTATTTTAATTAAGTAAAATTAATTGAAAATACTTTAAATTTAAAAGTCTATGCCCAAACCCTTCTAAAAGCTTCCATTTTCGATTAAAATTTCTGAACAAACCTGTGAAAGCCAAATTCAAATCCACAAGAACTAAATTATGGTTGCTCCTATCACCATGGATGTCAGACCTATCAAAACTTGCCATTTGAACCTAGACCACCTCCCCCTGGCGGACAAGGATTTTCAAATCAGAGACACAAGTGCATATGAGGTCCTACTCAAAATTCATTGTTTGAGTAGAGACAGATATCTGAACCATTCTGATGGAATTGGTCTTTGGGACTCTGATTTGCCCAAATACCAATTTCCCCAAGTACATGTTTTCCATGAAATTGTCCATATGTGCCATGCCCGTTACATTCCCAGCCAGAGATCTATAATGTCCCCTGACCAAAATGTTTTGTTCACAATCACAACTGAGTCAATTAATGAGATGTTGCAAGTCCAACCAGATCCAAACCTGACCCCACTCTCCATTTTGGATTTTTTAGACCTATACACCAAGTTGACCCCTTCTAGACTAGCCCAAATATTTCAAACTTTCATTATTGAAGACAAGCACATTCCTAAGGGTACCCCTCCATATGCTTTTGCCATTTTCTCTGAAATGGGCAAGAATATTGTCACTATGGTATCATTTGTTTTGGTTTGTACCACTGATGAATTTGTTGATGAGCTCATCCTGGCCTTTATGTCCATTTTCGCCCCAGGAAAGCCTCCTACTAATCTATACAATTATGCCCAGTTCTTAGCTGAAAGAATGCATGAACAATTTACTAGAATGCACAATGAGAGAGTATTCAAGTACTCATTTGTACTTTACCATATGTTTTTGTATTATCAATCAAACAGGTTTCCTTTCACCTTCTAGAAGCTTGATACTAGAGGCCAACCCAGGCTTGTCATATTTTGGACACCATTATTTCACAAGTATTATCAACATACACCTATACAAACTTCATTGAATCTTTTGTCCATCCAGTCATGACTATGTTGACAGGAAGCCCTCCAACCAGAATAAGCCAAGAGATCAAAAGGGTCCTCTAGTTGTCCAAACAAAGTAAAGTGGGAGATTGGTAGCTTTACCAAAACCACATAGAAATAAGAATCTATGGGTGCCATCTTGCCCCACACAAACTCCCCAAATACCTCCCCATGAGGTTATTTTCTCTATAGTACTATATGCAAATAATGAGTTCTGATGATGTAAATTTTGTCTCAGCCAAGAAAAGAACATAGCTGAGAGTCAAAAATTAGTTAGGCCCTTTCATTTGCAATTCTAAAGAAGCAGGGCAGCAAGCAGATCTGATTCTACAACAAATTAAGTTTCAAAATAGTTTCATGTCGAGATATGACCCTCAAGGGTTTATCACCAAGCTTAGATAAAAGGTCAAATTGGGGCCTTACATTCATCACCCCATGCTAGATATAGAAAGATATGCCAATCAATATGAGTGGTTGGAGAACACTCTCATAGACAGGGATAGTACAAAGGTAGATGATGTTTTGCAGATTTCTGTGGTGTCGTTTTTGAGATTCAGTACTCAGATATTCTACAGTTTTCATTTTTGCATTGTCTACGTTATGAGTCTAGAACAAGACTCATCCTTAGGACTTGATTTACAAAGAAGTGAAGTGTTGGTTATAAATATGTTTTTAAAGAATTTTCAGGACAACCGGCTTAGTTCAATTCAATTATATTATATACTATTTAATATTATGTTATTATCATTATGTCTTTAATATTTCATGTTATTAAACTCTATAGATTTATAAAATTTAATTTAATTTGAAATAATATTATAATTAGTTTATTATTAATTTGTTATGACTATGTGTATTATATTATTAAATAGGTTTAAGATTTAATTGTTTTATTTTAATGGTCAGTTATTTATGGTAATAAATTAATCAATTTTCAATTGTTATATGTGAGGTTATATTGTATAATGTTAATTATGATTTAAATTATGGTTTGCTTTAAAATTTTTAATTTATTAGAGAGAATCTTATAATTAGTTTCCTACTAATTCGTTTTGATTATGCTTAAAATTTTGTTATATTATTCAAATAGGTTTAAGATTCAATAGCTTAATTTTTATTCTCAATGGTAGGTTATCTAAGGTAATAGATGTTGAAAATACCTTGTGTGATTTAGAAACACAGCTTAATGAAAGCTCATTCATGAAGGTACCACACCAAGAAGCAACCATGAGTACTCCTACAGTTTTGCAGACTCCTTAGAATGAGGAAAGGAATACCAAGAGGAACAGAGAGGGAGCCTCCACTTCAGGCATGGACACATCCAATGTGTAGTACGATGGCAGCCAGAGCAAAAGGCCAAGGCTCAATCCTATTTCAGAATAGGAATACATAGAAGGCTCAGTAGAAGTAACTAATACTGAGTCTGACAAGAGCAGGGGCATAGTTCCATCTGGAGAAACATAGGAGACATCTACCTCACACACTCAAATGTTAGAAAGGCACCTCAGTGTAGAAGTTTCCCCATTCAGTAGACATGTTGATAAAGATAAGGATATTAAGGACAGGTTTAAAGAAATCAAAATTAGAAATGAGAAACTGAAGGCACAGTCTTATGCATAGTATCTCAAGCTTACACCTACAAACCAAACCAAGTTGATGTCAGATTTTGACATCAAGTAGGGAAAGATGCAAATGTCCTTCATCAAACCAACTGTAAAATAGCCAAGGACATCAACAGATTATAAAAAGATTGATTTCAAGGTATTGGAAAGGGATATTCATCCCATAGACCAAATTGAATTTCACAAATAGGTTGGAGAAATGATTTACTCCACCCTTATAGTTAAATCCATAGCTACCCATCAATTGCAAAATCCATTGAACAATATCTCAGCTTAGTATCAATTAGGGAAGGCCTCCCCACAGGCCAAGGATACCAGAATCAAGTCTTTGGAAGACTTAGTGATTGAATTAGGACATGATCCAAAAGACATCAAAGCCATTGAACAAATGATGAAGAAAAAGAATTATGACATTGCAACACTCAAAAAGCAATTGAAGATACCTCAGCTGTAGCATCCCCAGACACAAGAAGTCTTGGAAATCCAAACCAAACATGAAGAATTGATGGACTTAGTCCTAAAATTAAATGATCAGTTAAGGGAGATAGAGAAAGAATTGGATAGTTTAATCCCATTGAAGCAAACTGATATTGCCACTATATCAATAAATGTCATCCCAATAGTGTCAATAGTTGTTCCTTCTACATTGGCAACCTCATTAGCTCCTACATCTCCTATGGCCACAACACAATAGGTTTCAATAGATTCTACATCAGCAGCAGGTACATCAGGTGAAGAAGCAACAAAGTTAGTTAAAGCTATGGAAGAGATGCCCATATAGGCAACATAAATGAATAGGATGAAAGAGAAGATGACAAGCTTGGAAACTCATTACAAGTTTGCCAAAATTATGCACAAAGAAGAAGTGCAGAAAGCTGCCAGAATGAGTGAAAGATTAAAGGCCATGGAGAAAGACCTAACACTGAAAGAACCCCTTGTGTAGGCCAAAGAACTATTAATTTTTGAGTAGATAGATTTAATAAAGGTGGCTACACAGGCCATCCAAAGAGTAAAATAAAAATTAGGAGAGATGCCCAAAGATTCCACCAGAATCATCCAATTCCTGAACAATAAAAATAAGTATGAGCTTCAGGAATTGGATATAGAGGACAGAACAAAGATAATTTTGGAGGCAAGAAAAGTCCTTTCGAAGAGAAACATAATGCTAAACCTAGAGGACAAATGTCAGAATATGCAGGAAGATGTTGATAGGTTTAGGGTTAAGTTTCAAATTTTGAGAGAGATAGGGTTACCCAATCCCTTAGTAATAAATGACAAGTTCATGACACAATAGTATTATAATAGCAAAATCAGAAAACTAGCAAAAGAATGGGTCAGTACATCATCAATCAAGGCATTTCCAACATGCAAAGTACTATATCAATCATTTGAAAACTTATTTTACCTCCAACATGATGTAAAACACTTGTTTATCAATAAGCCTTCTTTTTCCAAGTACACTGAGGAAGATGAAATATATAGAGGAATGCTAAAGATCCAATTACTTGGTGCTGAAACATGGGAGAGATTGACTGATTTGTTGTGAGAAATATGTAGTAAAAAGTTAATGTATAGTAAAAGTGAAACAAGAAGGTAAAACGATGAAGACAGATTAGTAGAGTCAAAGTGTATCAGTGTCAAAGTGTATCAGATGAAAGCCAAATGTAAATGAAGATTCCAGCATAAAAGTTCAAACAACAAAGTAGCATAAAGGGCTACAATCAAACCATAAAAGCCAGCAGTACCAAAATAAAAGCGACAACATGAAGCAGTTCAATAGTTGTCTCTATCTTCTTGCAAGAAGATATTTTTATTTCCTAGATTAAATCTCAAGTTAGTTTGAGGAATTTTTTAGTAAAAACTTATATAAATACTTCAGAATTTGAAGTATGTAAGGTGGACTCTATTAGACATTTCTATAGACATTTTAATCAAGAAGAACCAGAAAGTTATTGTATCAGTTGATGAACGAGCAAGCTAGATTGATTAATAAAGATTAAAATATTCCAAGGATTCATGTGTTGAGAAAATATCAGACAAGCATTTTCATGTGTCTTTGTCAATTTCTCAAAGTTATTCATATTATTATATGTGTTTCAATCTAAATGCTATAATTAGAAATATATTTCAGAACTTGTTTAAATCACACTCTGTTTTAACAGTTAAGCATTTCAATGTTTTCTTCTGAAATTTAAATTAAAGAAATCTTAATTGATATTTATTTTAAATCGATTTCATAAATAATCCAGGTTAAAAAGGATCCTTAACTGCCCTTTTATTTAGATTACCCTTTCCTTCTTCATTCATTATCTGGGTCTGAGAACCCTTAACTGCTCTCTTACCCCAAGTGAAATCCTTTCACCCCTCAGTTTCAAACATCTGAAATCCACTCTGCTATCTTGCCCTTGGAACACCCCCTTTAGTGAGTTTATTGATCCTTGTCTCCTTATCAGTTGACTCCATAGTCCAATGGTCTAAAAGACATCGATTTATCCATATGTTTAAGAGATTCTACCACCCAATTGCAAATAAAATCAAAACCCCTTGAACAATCATATCTAGCCTTAAACATATTAACTAAAACAAAGTTAAAACTTAAAGAGGGAGCCCTCTCTTAGCATCAGGAAGGCTAGGTCTTGATCGGCAAAAGTGGATAGTGGTTACCTTTGGTTTTTCCTTTTCCTTACCTCAAAGGAATTACTAGAGCGATAACACCACTCATGGATCACATGCATAGGAGAACATAATATTTTTCATATTATACCACATGGATTTTCATATTTTAGTAAACCAACATCCAAAACTCTCACCAATTTTGCGTGAGGAGTAAAACGTTGTGGCAAGGTTCAAGGCAAAATTTCACAAGTTGTATATATAAGGGTGTAGATACTTGAAGAAGAAATTGCATGCATTTCCATATATGGTGACATAGGATGAATTAGTAGAATTTATGTAGACATGGCCAACAGAGTGGATGAATCCATTAGAGAAGAAGGGGATAGTACAATAGAAATAGAAGAGCTGTACACTTCACACCAGGGCGAAGCGAGTGGGAAGGACAAGGAGTAGGTTGTCAATGAGTTAGAAGAGGAGGAAGATTAGGAAGTAAAACCATGACAAATATCCTCAAGGAGGTGAGGATACAACTAAGGAGACAAAAGGGGAAGATATAGAGAAAACTACTGTGAAGAAAAGGAAGGCCGAATGTGAGCCTTCCACAAAGCTCAGAAAGAAACATAAGGTAGACAAATTTAAAGATATCACACAATTGGTCCTAACTGAGGGATACTTGGATCATATCAGAGATAAAGTGCAAGAGGTAATAATGGAATCTTGCAATAGGATGGAGGATCAATATGGCAAGATTATGACAGGTGTGCAAGAGTGCATTATGGAGCTAAAACTTTTAGCATTATCATTTATACATCTTGTACAAATAGAGGTTATAGAAGGGAGGTTGATTGAGCCTACTGTTGCAGTGCGGTAGGCACAGATACTTGCAGCGGCTCTATAATTTGAATCAACAAAAATCCAGTAGAAGGAAAAGGAATGGAAATATGTTAATATGAACATCACAACAATGATGCTGCAAAGACTACATAAGCTCCATGCATAAATTATAGAAGAACTCCAGGTAAGGGAAAAAGACACATTGTAACTCAACATACATGTAGACAATGAGCACGTTGCACTACGAAAGAAGCTTGAGAAGACAATTCAAGAAAAGGATAAAATAGCACAAGAATATCAAAAGCTCAAGGACGCAGTGGAATCAACATGAAAGGGAATTCTGGACCTTCATGTCTACGAAGAAGAGTTAGTAGAAGACAAGGTTGCAAAGCTCAAACTTGCGGTGAAGGAGAACAAGGATAAAATTTCCACATTTCAATTCAAATATGAAATGTAGACCAGTGAGATCCAAATGAAGATGGAGCCAACTACGCCGTAGGAAGTGAGAGATCAGTGGGAGATCAACTTAAAGACTTGGATGGCTAGCATCTCCACAGAACTAGCAAACTATGGAAAGTTGTTGGACAAGAGCATGTGAATTTGGACTTCACTGTAGGAAGATCCAAATGTTCAAAAACTATAGGAGGATATGAAAAAAATTAGCATGAGTTGGAGGAAAGTCAGGCAGCTGTGAAGAATTTTTTAGTCTCATAGAGGCTCATGAAAATAAATCAGTTGAAGGAATTGCAGAAGAAAATAGAAGAATTGAAGAGGGAGGAAAAGATATTGATGGAAAGGATTGAGCCTTATCATGATGGGGCAATCCATCTATCTCAGGCATTCAACGAGAAGCTACAGTAGCTTCGACAAGGGGAAACAACACTGACCTAGAAGATTCCAGAGCATATCACAGAGGCAATATTAGAAGAAATGTCCAATGAGGAAAAGAAGTTGACATAAACTCTGCAAGAATTCAAGAAGGCATACAATAGTATTGTAGACAAGATCAGAGACAAAGCAACTGACTGACTCGGGATGAATCACTTGTGAGTGTTGGGGGCCTGTTATGTGCAACCCAACTTGGCGAGATTTTCAGGAAATAATCCGTATTTTGAGGAGCAGATTGCAAAGTAAAGAGTACCGTGGAGTGCGAAGTGGACTGTGCAGTGGATCAGTGGAGCACAAGTGGACCGTGTAGTATAAGGGCTTGCAAAAGATCCCCTCCCTTTTTGTAGAATAAATTTAATGATGTAAAAGTTGAATGGTTTTGACCATATAGTCCCTTATATTTTGGAAACCATGGTATTGGGTCCATGGTAATATAGTGATTTAATCTCTCAATGTAATACAATAAATAGGGATGAATAATAAAGGAGAGAATCATATTACGATCCAGATCGATGTTTATGGTTGTAGTTTTGTGATATATATTTTGGGGAAGAAGATGAGGCTCTGCAACTAAGTGCGCAAAGGCCTGGGTCTGTAGCTAAGAACGCATGATGTCTACATCTTAGTGCACAAAAAACCTATAGCTTTGTGTGCAGGTGAAGAATTGTATGTTGTATAGATTATCTTATTTTAAGAAACATTTCTTGTGGATGTAGTCCCACATTGGGATGAACCATGGTAGAATCTATGACTTCATGCATTCATTTGTTTCTTCCAGTGCATTTTATTTCAGTACAGTAAATTTGATGAATTTTTATGATATGTTTTAACTGATGAATGTAAATGTGGTGAAGTAAACTACAAATTTGAAGTAATATATGAATTTTGAGTAAAAGGGAAACATAAAAACACTACATTGCAACATCCATCATGGCTGCAGAAACCTCATTCTACAACCTGCCATAGTCACTTCGGGTGAGACTGCAACTTGCTTATCAGTTGTTGTTGGAAGGGCTAGTGATTTGAAGGTTTTGTTGGTGAACAGTAAATAATCAAACCTAGGTTGGCCCAAAATTAACCAACACTCCTCACTTGGCATTACCTATGAATACACTATCCAGATTGAGTAGAAATATAAACAGAAGAAGCAAGATTTTGGATCAGTGAATTTGAAGCAAGGGAAAGGAACCCCCAAATTGCAGAACAAAGGACAAATCCAAGTTGGGGTGACTAAGGAAAACCCATTGAAGCCACGAGCGAAGAACAATATCACAAAGAAAAAAACGAAATAGGAAAATTGTGTGAATTCCATAAGAGCCCCACTCACAACACAAGTGAGTGTCAAGCCAAGTAGTCACTGGTGGTTGAACTAAAATCCTCAAAGTCATATGCATTTTATGACTCCGATTCAATACCAAATAAAGGTAATGACAAAGGAAAGAAGATTGCTGATGTGGAGTCGAACGCCATCGCTACCACTTTCAAGTTCCAAGAGATTGAGCCTGAAGACATGGAGGAGGGGGAGTGTCTCTTCAAATCATATATGTGGGTGAAGGGTTCTTTTTTGCAGTTTATTATCCATCGTGGGAGACAAAATAACCTTATTTAAGCAGTATCCATGAAGTTGTTTGGCATTCCATCCACACCACACCTGCAACCATACACCATTAGGTGGATTCACAAAGGACGAGATCACCATGTCAGTTGACAGTGTTACCTTCCCTCTACAATCAAGTCATTAATATATGAGGTATTATGTGATGTTGTTCCTCCTGAAGTTTGTGATATATTATTGGGCCAACTATACCTGTGGAAGCAACATGTGGTTTATGATTTTAGGCCTCACACTATGATTATTACTTTGGGAAATAATTTGTATAGGTTACCAAAGGTATCACCGCCTACTGCCATCTCTTTGATCTCTGTGAAGCAATGCAGTAAGATCATTTCCTGGAATAGGAAATTTTTCTTCCTTATGATTCACCTTCAGCGAAAGAATAATATTGTGGCCACATCTACAACCTACAATCAAGACTCCTCTACATGGCATCAACATATGGATAGGGTCGTGAAGGAATATAGAGACATCTTCACCTCACCCACAGGGGTACCCCTATAATGTCTGGTAAAGCACTCCATTGATATGACCTTGGGTGCGCTGCTACCTAGTTGACTGATCTACTAGTGCTTGGTTCTAAAGAACGATGAAATCAAGAGGAAGATTCATGTATTTTTGTAGAAAGGGCACATTAGTCCAAATTCGTCACCCTATGGGAGCCCATTTGTGTTGGTATAGAATAAGGATGGAACCTGGAGGCTCTCTATTGAGTATTGAGTGTTGAATAAAATCATTATTTAGAATAGGTATCCAATCCCACAGATTGATGACCTTCATGATGAGATCATGGGGGTCAAATATTTCGTCAAGATTGACTTGAAGTCTAGCTATCACTAGGTACCAATCGAACTCTCTGATGTATCGAAGACTACCTTTGAATCCAAGGAGGGTCTATGTAGATGCTTGGTCATGCCTTTCGGGTTGACGAATGCCCCAAAAAACTTGATGAGGTTGATGGAAGAAATTGTGCAACCCTTTACCAACTCTTTCATGGTAGTTTATTTAGATAACATCCTAATCTTCAGCTAGAGTTGAGAATATCACCTACACCATATTTGACAAGTCCTCCAAATGCTCCCACAACACAAATTGTGTGATAATTTGGAGAAATACACTTTTGGCATGACCCAAGTTAAATATCTAGGGTGCATCAATTATGATCCAGGTGTGCATGTGGAACTAACCAAGATATAATTTATTCAATATTGGCCAAGCCCAACCACTCTTAAGAGCTATGTAAATTTCTGGTTCTTGCCAATTTCTATTGTGGATTCTTGTTGTCTTATCTCATATCACTTGACCTTTTAGTCATGTCACCAAGGGAGAAGCGAAATAAAATTTATTTTATTCTGAATCCCAGGAGAAGGAATTTTCTAAGGTTAATCATCTCCACTGCTCTTCATCAGTGCTCACACTACTAGACCTGTAACAACCATTTGAGATTGAGATAGATGCCTCTGACGATGCTATTGGTGCAGTTCTTACTCAGCATGGGAATCTAGTGGAATATCATAGTGAGACACTTTCAAACATAGTGTGAAAGTATCCCACCTATGATAAGGAGATGCATTTCATTGTGCAAGCTTTCTGAAAGTTGAAGCATTACATTCCGTGGAAGGAAATGATCATCCACATAGATCAACGACCCCTACAGTTCATACAGATACAAGGAAATTTTCAGAACAATTACCACTAGAAATGGTCCACATACCTCCAACTATTCCATTTGAACATTAATTACAAGAAGGGAAGCATCAATAATTTTGTATATTTCCTGAGATAACTACTCATTATGGCATTTACCATTATGCTAGACACTTTTGGATGCGAGAATTTATAATAACTGCAACTTTACAAGAGTGATCCAGAATTCAACACCACATATTATATGTTTTTGGAAGGTAAGAAAGTTCCATACTTTCACCTCAAGGACGTGCTATTATGCCACATGTGAAACCTATCTGTTCCTTCAAGTGAGTGTGCCAAGATGATTTGGGAGGTGCACCGTAGTTGATTCGCTAGACATATTTTATTAGAAAATATAGTGGCAGTGATGCATAAGTATTTTATTGGCAAAACCTTTAGCAGGATGTTGGGAAGTACATTAGATCATATAATGTATATTCCATTACCAAACCTACAATAATGAAGAAAGGTTTTTAAAATCCTATTCATACTCATAACTAGCCTTGGGAATCCATCTCCAAGGATTACATGTCAATCAATCCTTCTATCAAGCATCACAACATCTTTGTTTTCATTGTCATCGATAGATTCTCCAAGATGGCCATTTTCTGACAGCATGCAAGATGAGTATCACAACAAAGTCACTGCTAAAGTATTCTTTGAATAAGCATGGGTACACTTTGGGATATGACAATAGATTATCTGAGATCAACATATTAGGTTCCTAAGTGAATTCTAATCAATCCTCTAGTCCCTGTTAGACACCAAGGTCAATAAGTCCACGACCTTCCACCCCCAAATTGATGGCCAAATAGAGTTCATCAACATGATGATTATACACATACTACGCATGTACAACTCGAAGAATCCATTGAAATGGGATGAAATCCTCCCCTATGTCTAGCATAAATACAAAAAATCTATTGTCAACTCAACTAGCCACAACCCCTTGCAGGTGGGACTGGGATTCTAGCCACTATGTTCCGTTGACATTGCATACCACTTGCATCTACTCAGGAAGATTTAACTCATGTCTAGTCTGAAGTTGACAGAGAAAAGAACTTCATTGAGTGCATTTATTACATTCTCCAGTTGTTCCATGACATATTGGATAGAGAAAATGATAAGTACAAAAAATGTCATAAATAACATCAGGTGTCACACAAGTTTCAGGTGGGTGAAAAAGTTTAGTTACATTTGTATAAGGAGTGCCTGACTAGGGCCTATCGCAAGCTTCACCAACTCTGATATGGGACTTACACAATTAATGAGGCTATAAGGGATAATGAGTTTGATTTGATCATTCAATAAGTCCTTGGCCTACACCTAACATTCAATGTGGATTGGTTGCGGCCATAATTTGCCCCATTGTTGGACACATTAGGCATTGTTGAGCAGTTGACACCAACTGAGCTCAACCTAAGTTTTATTGAACAATCCACAACTGATAGGATCTTGGACACACATATCAAGCATGCTCTCTAATAGAGGATCCAACTATATCAAGTAGTCAAAGATGGTCAACTCCTTCACATGGACAAGTGGCTCACGAGGGACTAGGCTCAACAAAAATTACCTCACCTCATAGAGGTTCTCCATGAAATTGGCACCATTACTTCCTAAGGGGGGAGAAATGATAGAGGTGAATATTTTTGGCCAATTTCATATTCCACCTAAACATCCAATTAGTTTCGTCATTTTCCTTGTTTATAACACAATTTACTATTTTTAGGAGTTATTGGGTCTTGAACTTCCAGAGCTATTTTGACTCCCTAAATTAAGAGGGATCTTTCAAATTGTTGTAATAAGAGAGATATTTATAATGAAGTATTGTACATACCAAACTATGATCATATGACCAAGTCATAGCCTTGAGAAGCTGGTTGCGAAACTAACTCTAATGGGGCCCATAAACTCTTAGAGTTCCATCTCCTAGGGTTAGTTTCTTTTATTTAGGGTTTACCTTAGATGTTGAATAATAAAAAGTATCTCGAGCCTCATTGTAACACAATTAAAAGGCATGTAGCCTCCACGTCTCTTCTTAGAGATAAGCTATCATCGTCCGTGCAACTTTATTTCCATTCTATAAGCATATTTGAGTTCTTTAATATTAACGAAATGAGAATTTATTTATGTTTCATATCTATGTTTATGTTTATATCTCTATTATGTTGTGTTCCTTCAAAATCAAATAGTAGGAAAAAAGTCCTTTTGTCACTGCTATCATTGATAGTCCCTAATTGCAGCATGCAATTCCAGTTTATTGAAAATTGTGGAGCATGCCCTTGATTGCATACATAAATTGATATCATATGGTCACACTAGGCATGAGAATGATGCCTAGTTCATCTCATGGAATTGGTCCGCAAGTGGCATAGTTTCAGAGACAAGAATATCGAGGTCCCCATTCTCAAAACCCTACTTTATGGGATTGCATCCACAAGATTAAAAATTCATGGATATTTCCTATTCTAGGGTATGTAGACCTCTTATAATGTCTACTTGGGAAACAAAAATGTGGTTAGCCAGAACAACCCTGGGTTTCTCACCTTGGATCTCATACAAAAATCGATAGCCTATGATCAAATTAGGGGTGAGACTAGCATGTATTTAACTAAATTATTCTAGAATAATAGGAAAATTCCTGGGAAGTATTTGGAGGATCAAACGCTTTTTTTTTTCCTTTTTTTTCAAGGACCAAAATTAAAATATGGATCATTTCTATGGACCAAGGAGAAATAACCTATTTGTTTCATGGATTAGCAATAATTTGGAACCTATTATGTGTGCTATGAATAGAAACAATCATGCCTAACATAGTTCCAACTCTTACAAATAATCTTCTTGATAATGAAATGAAAATATTCAAATCCACCCTATGAAAAAATTTCTTAATTCCTACCCCATCTATGTCTAGTCTTTTGAATTAACATGCTCATCTCGAGGGTTTGACTCTTGCTTATTTTTAAAATTTCACCAATTTATTATTCTGTTCTATTTCTTTCTTATTTATAAGACTTCATTAGCAGGGAACTTTTAAGTGCATGGTGTTCATCTTCAAACAATTTTTGGCTAGGTGCCTTCCTAAGGAGTTTCTTGATTCGGCCATTGAGCCGTTTATGCCCTATATTTCTTCTTTTGATTCTGTTGGGTCCCTATAATACTAGTGATTACCCCATTACTATTGTAGTTGTACCCCTTATTAATATTTTTTTGTCCCTATTGTCCCCATATTGTTATTACTGTGCCCCATAGAATCCCTATATTGTTATTTTTGTGGCTTTATGCTATTATTGTTAGGTCGGCTGGGTTATATTGTGACTCCTTAGACTCCTATGTATAGAAATGAGATTTTATCATTTGAATCATCCAAGAATTGTTCATTTATGTAATGTAAAGGAGGTTTCCCCCTCGAAGAGGCTGAATTCTAAGGCGTTGATCTATCTTTTCTATCTTTTCTTGAGTTGGTTTCGTAACATTTGGTATCAGAGCTTTGGATTATAGGGTTTCGCTGCTCCAAACAAGTCATTGCGGAATTTTCGCTATAACATTTTCTCTGCGACATTTCAGAAGCTAAAACAAAAACCCATTTGAGAAGACATCGTATTGAATCTCAAGTCTGAATTTCAGAGCTTTTCGCACTATATTTTCAGAGATATGAACTGAGGAAGTTCATCCTTTTGCAAAATCTTGAATTACATTCAAAACCGGTGACCTAGGGAAAATCATCATAACTTTCTCTCTGAGCATCAGATTGAAATTTCATAAGAATTTATAGAAAGGGGACAGACTAAAGTTTCTTGTATATATTTTTCAGAGCCAAAGGTCAAAACAAGGACACGTGGCACGTCGTACAAGTTCGCTCTACTGAATTAGTCTATAATCAGGTCACTGTGGGAGATTTGGCATAACTCTTCATTGGAGAATCCAATTGGGGTTAGACTGGTGGCATTCGAAAGAGGACACAGAGGGCTACTGTAGGTCATAGTTTTAGAACTGGATGATCTGAAATTACAGAGATACATCAGAGGCAATATCGAGCTCCTACAAAGTGAAAAAAGGTGTGTATATTGTTTAAATGTTTGCTTAAGCTTGGTTTGAAAAACTATTTTGAAGGAATTCAAAGGGCATAGTGAAGCATTATTATTAGTAATTGATTTCCCAAAGAAAGAAAATGGAAACACCTAGTAGGCGACCTGAAAGCTCTAGCATGAGTCATGAAGAAGAGGAAGAAATGCAACATGATATATCAAAACTATGACACCAAGTGCAACAAGTGTCACTTGCACAAAAAGGTGTAGAAGCTAAGATGAATGACGTGGAATCTAATATGGATGATCTGATGATAGATTTGAAGACAGACATGGAAGAACTGAAGATAAATATGAATAAGTTTCTACAAGAAAGGGTCACTAAGGGTGAAAGGGTAGTAAAGGAAACTCATGATGAGAACAAAAGAAATGTTAATCATGATTCCATAGACTCTAATGTTGGATCGGAGACCCACCATATT
>APFE031523043.1:3006-28135 GCA_000404065.3 Pinus taeda | reverse complement strand
GTACAGTTTCTACTGCATTTATGGAAACAATTCAAAAGCTACATGGAAACCCAAAGATTATTGTAAGTGACAGAGATCCCATTTTCACTGGAAATTTTTGGACAGAATTATTTTCTTGTCTTATCATAGCTCATAGTTCATCTTATCATCCTCAATCTGATAAACAAACTGAGATAGTAAACAAATGTTTGGAAAGATATCTTCGTTGCTTTGTATCTGATAAACAGACACAATGGGTCAAATGGTTGCCTCTGGCTGACTGGTGGTATAACACTTCCTTCCATACAACAACAAAAATGACCCCATTCAGCCACCATCCGTCACATCATATTTAAGAGAAAATTTAAGGTTCAAGCAGTGGAACATCACATTGAACATCAACAACAAGTCCTCCAACTCTTAAAGGATAACCTCGTGTTGGCACAGAATAGAATGAAACAACAGGTAGATCAACATCACAGTGAAAGAAGTTTTGGTGTAGGTGATTGGGTATTCTTAAGGCTAAAACCAAATAAGTAGATGTCCCTCTAGCAAGCTAAGAAGGATAATAAATTATCACCAAAGTATTATGGTCCGTACAAGGTGATGCAAAAGATTGGTACTATGGCATACAAATTAGGAGCTTCCTGCAGCTTCTCAATTGCACCCAGTTTTCCATGTTTCATGTTTAAAGAAGGTTATAGGTGATAAGCTCCCAGTTCAAACAATATTGCTAGAACTTGGCGAGGAAGGAAAAATTATATTGGAACCAAAAGCAGTCACAGAAACAAGAACTCGACAGCTACGAAATCGATCAATTTCAGAGTATCTTATCAAGTGGAAGAACTTATCTGCTGAAGATTCCGCATGGGAGGATGAGAATTTTATACAAAAGCATACAGAAATACTCAAGCATTGAGGACAAAACTTTTTTGAAGGACAGGGGCATGTTGGGTCCCTATAATACTAGTGATTACCCCATTACTATTGTAGTTGTACCCGTTATTAATATTTTTGTGCCCCATAGAATCCCTCTATTGTTATTTTTGTGGCTTTATGTTGTTATTGTTAGGTCAGTTGGGTTATATTGTGACTCCTTAGACTCCTATATATAGAAAGGCAGTTTTATCATTTGAATCATCCAAGAATTGTTCATTTATGTAATGTAAAGGAGGTTTCCCCCTCGAAGAGGTTGAATTCTAAGGCGTTGATCTATCTTTTCTATCTTTTCTTGAGCTGGTTTCATAATAGATTCTATACCATTAAAGGTTCTCTATGTATGTTTAATTTTATTCTATTGTTTGTACTAGACTATTTCCAAGTCTAAAATATCATCAACTAGATGCAATAATTAAGGGTAAATATCTCATATTTTTTATTAGAAACAATGCATTTCTCTTTTTGAAAATAATTGTATTCCCTCTTAAGTGTATTTGTAGAGGTATTAGTATCTCATCAAATTGTCACTTACAGGTATTAAGACCCTTAAGATACATAACCCCAAGTAATGACTCAATATTGGATTGTGCAGCTTCATGGTTTTCAATACTTCTCATCTCTACACTAATCAGGGTTTTTTTAATGGCCCAATTCTATCACTGTGCATGGATGCTTCTCAATCTTTGTATGTCATTTAAAATTTCCCTTTCCATGTGAGTGGCAAAAATGTTTTTTGATGCTAGCTCATAATTATGTATTGTACACCATAGCAAATCCAAAATTTTTCAATTCCTCATTTATGAGAGTGCGGGGAGAAACATAGTACTGTGTGATAGAACCCATACTTTGGGCTTTCATTTTATACTTTTTTTACAAGAACTATAAGATTTCTAGTGCATATATTTTTTTGTATGGTTTAATGCTATACTAGATTATCTTGACTCATTAAATTGAAAATTTAAACCCACTCTCACATAAGTCTGCTTTGTTTTTAATAAATTTGTGTGTTTCCATTTATCTTCATTAATTTTCATTTATGTTTCTTCCATCACATGGTAACAATGAATAAAATGGACTGCTTATTTATGAAATAATTCATTTGGGACACTATTTCATAGTTTTTATTTAACCAGGTGTGTTAATCTATATTTTGTAATTTTGACTTGCAAGCTGGTGTTAGCTCAATCCACATTCATGGTGTATCAATCATGTAATGTATTTCAGTGGAATTATCTAGGTATTCGTGCTTGAGAAAGTGCTATTACAAACACACTATCGCCACAAGATTGAATCATCTCTTTTGAGATGGGCCAATTCATTCTTCTACGAATTGATCAAATGAAGCAACTCAACTTTGATGTTGATGTTGTATAATGTTAGTGGGGACACGTGTGGTGTTGGGTTGTGTTATATTCCTTCCACAACTAACCTACATAGTGAACCAGGGGGTTAGAGGGGGGGCGGAGCCCCCCCTTCATTGCACCGATTGCATAATGGGGGGGTCACAAGGGGGTAGCAGTCCCCCTATTTGTGGGGTTTGAGGGGGAAAAATTTGTTTGGACCCTATATTAGGTTGGGCGAACCTACCTATGGTTTTTCAGTCCATGGTTTTGGACACGATGGTTTTTGATCCATGGTATTGGATGCTTTGGCATGTATATATATGTATTGTAGCATTGAAAGGAACATAATGAAAAATCAAGCTAGTAGTCCTAGTTTTGGGATCCAGGGGAAAATATCTATGTATATGTGTTTTATGTGTTATGATCTCGCTTTGTTTATTTTCTGTGTTTTGGAATTCATATGCAGGTAATTTCTGTATAGGGTTAAAACCTACATTTGTTATCGGAGCAGTTTTGTCTTTAAGGGGATGCCTTTGTTGTTGAGGGATTTTGCTCAAGCCTATGGTAGACCCTGTTCAGGGGGAGATTTGTGAGATCGATTCTGGTGGTGAAAGAAGATGGAAAGCAGTGGAAAGATAGAGATCAAGAAATTTAATGGTCATAGTTTTGAGTTGTGGAAACTCAAGATGGAGGATTTGTTGGTGGATAAAGATCAGTGGATCGCGGTAGTCCAAGTACTAAACCAATGGGAGTATCTGGTGAAGAATGGAAGAAGTTGGATCGGAAGGAAAAGAGCACAACACGATTGTGTGTCTTAGATTCAGTATTGCTGAATGTATCAGGGGAAGCTACGGCGAAGGCTTTGTGGGACAAGTTAGGGACTCTGTATCAATCTATGTCTCTGGTGAATAAAATGTTCTTGTGGAAAAGGTTGTATAACCTGAGGATGAAAGATGGAGACTCAGTGATAGAGAATCTAAACACATTTAATACTGTGGTAAGTTAGTTAGCATCTGTTGATATTAAAATTTCAGATGAAGATAAGTGCATCAGTTTGTTGTGTTCTCTACTAGATTTGTGGGATAGTCTAGTTATTGCAATAGGTAACAATGCAACTACCTTGCAGTTTGATGAAATAGTATCAGCCTTGTTGACGGAGGAGATGAGATAGAAAAATATGTAGAGCCAAAATGGTGATGCCTTGTCTGTATGAGGATGGCCCCAGAACAGAAACAAAAATAAGTCATCGAGTGGGAGATATAAATCTAGAGGGAGATCTAAATCTCCAGGAAAACCTGTAAAGGTGGTGTGCTAGAAATGCGGAAAGGAAGGGCACTTCAAAAGGGACTATAAATCTAAATATCCTAATAAAGGAAAGGGATATGATGATGCTCCTTTTGTAGAGGCAAAAACCACCTTAGATGAAGGTGGGGATGTGTACTTGGCTTCTTCAATTACACATATAGATCATGAGGCATGGTTGATTGATTCAGGTGCATCCTTTCACTTAACTCCCCATAGAGAATGGTTCTGTGAGTATGAGAAATACAATGATGGTGATGTCTTCTTGGGGGATGATAGGAAGGCTAGAATCGTTGGTCATGGAAAAGTAAAGTTGAAGTTGCAAGGTGGAAGGTGGAAGGGTTAGAACACTTCTGGGTGTTCTACATATTCCTACATTGTCTAGTAATCTAATTTCTGTAAGCAAGCTAGATGATGCAGGTGTAAAGACAATGTGCGAGAAAGATACCTGCAAGATGGTTCAGGGAGAACTTGTATTGATGTAGGGAGTTCGGATTGGAACTCTGTACAAGTTGAAAGGTAGCACTGTTGTTGATGGTTGCAATAGTTTTGTGGTTCCTGAAAGTGGAGCTGAAAATCTAGTGGTCTCTGGAGAGAAGACTATGTTGTGGAATCAAAGGCTTGGACATATTGGAGAGAAGGGCCTTCAAATACTTCGTGGTAAAGGTATGATAGAAGGTATGAGTAATATCTCTCTCGATTTTGATTTCTGTGAAAATTGTGTATATGGGAAGCAGAATCGGGTGAGTTTCCCGTCTGGTGGTAAGAGGGTGAAACAAATATTAGAGCTTGTGCACAGTGATGTGTTTGGACCTGTGAAGGTTCCATCACTGGGTAATTCTGTGTACTATGTATCATTTATAGATGAATTCTCAAGGAATACATGGATATATTTCCTGAAGAAGAAATCTAAAGTCTTTGACAGGTTTAAAGAATTTAAGGCTCTCGTGGAAAATCACACGGAGAAGAAGATAAAGGTGCTCAGCAAAGATAATGGTGGAGATTTTTACAACAAGGAATTTGAATAATTTTGTAAGATGTGTGGTATAGCATGACAAAATACTACTCCATATACACCTCAACAAAATGGAGTTGCAGAAAGAGTGAATAAGATGTTGATGGAAAGGGCGAGAAGCATGCTCAGTGGTGCTGGGTTAGAATAGGAATTCTGGGCAGAGGCGGTGGAACTGCGTGTTACCTGGTCAACAAGTCACTGTTTTTGGGAAAACTAGTGCCTTTTTGATCTCCTAGTCCCACTAAGATGGGTAGCTATATTAGAAACAAACAATTCAAAGCGCTTCAAGATTTCCTTTATGTATGATAAATAAAAGAGAAGCAAAGAGGACCAACCTGTATCTTCTGCTTGTCTCCTTTCTTGTTTCCTCTCTCCCTTGATGGAGCTTTCCACTCTTCTCCTACTTGTCCCACTTTAGGGAATACCTGTAGAGGCAAAGCAAAAAAGCACCATCAAATCATATAAATATATGATATCATAAAC
Organism: Pinus taeda; assembly: GCA_000404065.3. Classification (NCBI taxonomy): domain Eukaryota; kingdom Viridiplantae; phylum Streptophyta; class Pinopsida; order Pinales; family Pinaceae; genus Pinus; species Pinus taeda. Next base: position 23,074 of record APFE031523043.1, on the reverse strand, counting down.
AATGCAGAATCAAAAATACATTAACCATACAATTGCATCTACAAATAACAATATTCACAAATACACGATTATATGGAGGAAAACTCAAAGAAATTTATTGATAGTAGAAATATAGTGTATTACAACCCAGTTGTCTGATCTAGCATCATCCTCCTATCATGAAAGCCCTCTTCACCTCATGAAAAGCAATATCACCCAACAATACAATGTTTCTTCTCAAAGAGAAACCAACATCACTTCCTTACAAATTACAAAATTCCAGCCTCTAGATCTCTTAGATGAGGGATCCATTTATATATTTTTGCAAAGGTTTGAGTTAGCTCTAGTTTTTTTATTAGTTTCATTCCACTTGTAGTTATTGGTTCCACTTGGTGATTTCTTGGATCTCTTACTCATCCCTGGGCGAATTCAGAGAGGCAAGTGTCATAGGAAATGTTTCTAGGAGATTCCATGAGCATCAACTTAGCAAATTGTCTCGGACATTTGTCCATTCTTACTCATCACACCCCATAGAAGGCCTTTTCAGTATGCATCACACTTCTTGTGTGTAGCAGGTGAGATGCATCACACCCTAACAGTGGAGCATTCAGTATGGTCCAATTCTGGCCAGTTCTGAGTGGTTTTTCAGGTGGAACTTCTGGGAAATGATGTAATCAGTTGACCATGATCCTTTAGGGCATGAAACAAAACTTTTATGGGTTAAAGAGCCCTTGGTTTATCAATATATATGATTGGGGTTGAAGTGCTCAAATATGTCTATAAAAGTTGTCCCCTAAAGCATGAGGCCGTAAATCTTTTGATGTTGGATGAAATGCTTTATCATGAGGATCTGAGGTATTCGAACTGGAAGGTGACATGTATAAGATACAATACAATACATCATCATCATATTATTTTCATGATCTATTTGAGGCTTGCATTCCCATGCTCAACTTTATAAATTCATTTTCATGTACATGGAACAAATAACCGTCTGTGGTTGCAGACTGGTGATTATTTTTATGCAGAGTCATCATCCCTTAGCTTGGATGATCATCTGTGTAGCTTCTGTGTACATTTGATGTCTTTATATTCCTGAATATATTGCAGCCTGGATGGATGAAACTAGATCCGGGGTCTTCAAACTCGTTAATATCCACCTAATGTACAAGTCGATCCATGTGAAAATATGTCTTGAAGTCGAACATGGAAAGACATCGCCTGATTACCAGCCAATAATGTAAGCTATTAACAGGTGCGAGAGGAGTCACCGATAATGATAATGACCCTTAAGGTACTATACTACAATTCACATGGTGTGAATATATGAGTTGCTGTCAAACACCATGCAAAAATCTTTCAGTCGAAAGCCATTGATGTAAACCTGTCGTCAGAAGTGAGAAACTTGCCATTGAGGCATGCAAGCTTCAAAGTACTGAAAGGGTTGTTTCTAAGTCAACTTCTTGGATAATGAGTTGATGTCGACAAGAAGTGACCCGTCATAGGAGGGCCTTGATGTATCCCACATCTACGACACGAAACAAAGCAAATGATTTTCTAGAGGTCAAAACGATCTGATGATACAAGGTTCAGGAATGGCGGTCATGAAAATTGGAGGATGAAGGTATTATAGTGGATGAGGTGTTAGTTGGATGGTGAATTCTCTAAATGAATTCTCTTGAACATATCAGTGACACTAAGATGGATTGGTAGCGTTAACCCCAAAAGATCGATGGTACGGAGGACCAATGGTGATATGACCAGTGAATGAAATAACCCAACCCGACTCAATCATGGTGATGGAGTGAAAGTGACATGTTCAAGAGCGACCTACTACCAATAAAATTCTTCAAGTTTTCTTCCTTTTTTCCCCAATAATTGGTGACCAGTACCTCTTTATTTTTGTCATTCTTGAGGAGGATAACATACGCTTGTTCTATAATTTTCCCTTCGGGCCAACCTGTCGCTATGTTTTAGCGAGTCTAGTGACAGTGAAACTCATTCTTGTCTAGATGGACAAGTTTGTCGCTATTTTTTTAACAAGTTTAATGACAAGGTAACTTGGTCCTTTTCATGTTTAGAGAGTTTGAAAAGGGATGAAAAGGAAACTCCAACAGTTCTTTTTTGTATTATAATCCCTTGAGTCTGAAAAAGATTAAAATAATACACAAGGGATAAATTTTCGATCACTTTAGCGATCCGAAAAAGATAAGCACTCGATATTTTTGTGGGATAATCCCTCAGGTCCAAAAAGATTAAGATATAGGAGAGATGGAACTTCTAATCACTTTAACGAGCTCGAGAGGCCAATTGCTCGACAATATTTTCATATTTAATGAGTCCGGAAAGAGTTTAAGGTAGACTCGTGTTTTGAGGAACGAGTGGCATTTAGGGTAGCAAAAGGGTTCCGAGTAATCTTGGAACTTCTCAAAACATGGTGGTGTGAAGAGGTTGGCTAACAAGACCACTCATCATAGTTGTTCCTCAAAATAGTAAACAATCAAGTGGAAGCGTATGATCAGCCAAAAGAATGGAGGTGATGGAAGGAACATAACCAAGGTTCGAAAGGCAGATAAAATGGAAATCACAAAGGTTATTTACCGAAGTTGGATTCATTTTTTAATGATCTTTAATTGGGAGAAACTATGCTTAGAGGTTTGCATGCCCCCAACATGATAAAAAGGAGAGTCTCTTGTAACCAGATGGAAATCACTGTGGTGAAGCAGGACGACTTTGCCTAGATTAGACAAAGGTGAATGGTGTGACAAACCAGTGTGACAGACCAATCACATAACCTACAAGGAAACTTATCTTTACAACTAGGTGCATGCCCCCAAGCTTCATTGCATTCAACGAGGTGGATGGAATGAAGGTTCACTTTCGCGATCTTGGAAAGAGTCGACTTGGATTTTACGAGATTGTAATCAAAGACTCGATTTGGAAAGGAAGTTGTTTCATTTTTTAATGAGGTTTACACAGTAAAAGAACTATCCTCATAACCCTTGTTTCATTTTGTAATGAGGTTGACACAAGATCAAGAACTTTCCTCAATGATCCATACTATCAAAATGGTAAGAGTTCTTCTTAATCTTTGATGATGTAGAAGATATCATACGACAGGTTTCCACTGTGGCCACTTCTGCCAAATTACTCAGAGGTAGGAAGGAAAAAGCACCCATTAAGGAAGGATCTTTTAGGAGACCTACTCTGAAATTTTGAAGTGATTGAGAACTTCCATGCATCAATGGAATGCTTCCAGTAGCTTGTGAACTATTGGGGAAAAAGGTTAGTTGGTCAACGATTGTAATTCTGCCTTGGAAGGGAAATGCAATCTTTCTAAAAGATGTTGACACAATGGCAGCCATGGCATAAATCCAAGGCCTTCTCAGTGAGATATTGTAGTCAAGGTTTCCGTTAATGACCTCGACTTCAATTTCTAGTGTCTTGCCCCCTAGTTCAACTTTCAAGTTACTTAATATCCCATACGACATGTATGTTCTTCCATCGAATGCTTTTAATGTCATTGATGATCGTGACAAGGGTGGTGAGCCTAAAGTTTTCCAGAAACTCATTGACATAATACAGGTAGATGCCCCCTCATCAATGATTGTTTGATGAATAGTTTTGTTGAGGGTTTTTACCTGTATAAAGAAAGTGAGTTGGGCTGGTAACTGAGGTTCATATCCTTTATGGTTAAAGGCCACAAGATTGGAATCCGTTGGATCAATCCCACCTATTGCTAATAACAAAGCCTGCTTTTGGGAGGGGAAATTCTGCAGTACTTCAAGTGTCGACATAGCGGATGGCGATTGAGCTAGATCCTCCACTATATTATAATTTTGTGCTACTCGATCATGAGGATTGAATGTCAATTTATGTACTACTCCCTTAAGCGACTTTATAGTTAATTTAGGAATGATGGGCGGAACAACTTCTAGCGATGTTGTTGTCGAACTACTGGGTTGATCTGTAGCCTTGTTGTTCGATGACTGTGGATTCCCATAATCTTTATTATTTGTTGATATCAAAGAATCATTTTGCTATTTTGAGATGGATAGCATAAGCACTTGGGATTTGGAAGCATGATCTATAGCAACTAGGTTAGTTTCCAGGTTTGTAAATGGACCAATCAACATCGCTAATGTAGTTGAAGTTTTTAAAAATTTTGCAACCTCAACTCGATGTGGACAATCTCTCGTGAAATGTTCATCGTTACATATTAAACATGGATAACGAGGTTTGTATTTCCCAGCAGGGTTCTCAAAATATTTTTCAGGAGTCGAATCATCCTGTTTCTTTTTTTTGTTTTTCCCTTTCTTCTTGACCCCTAGTTTCTTTAGTTCTTTGCCCTTGCCAAATGACATGGCATTAACCACCAAGGCAAGAATTTTATCATTCACTTTTTGACTAAAAACTGCAAGGGATTTACCGAATGGAGCATTTGCAATTTGTGTACTTGAGGTACCAATCACGCCATCGCCGGCATGAGAGTCCCTGTTCGATTTAGGAGGGGGAGGAATCAAAACTTTTGCTCTAGGAGTGTCAGGAATTTTGTCGTAGAGCATGCCAGATTGAGTATAGATCAAGTCTAAATATTGTGCATGAGCAATAACTTGCTCTTCAGTGACAACTCCACCTTTTGCCACATCTTTTGTAATAGAAGGTAATAATGATTTAATAAACCACTTAGCTAGAAGTTGATCAGGAACATACATCTTTACCATTCAACGACGACGTCGCCACTCATGAATATGATCAGATATGTGAGTGGCTGTCATCTGTTTAAAGTTGGTAAGGATTTATGTTCCCGTTTCGTACCTTATGGGTAACTGAAAGTGCGTTTGGAAACTAGTGGCAAGGTTGCTAAAGTTATCAAACGAAGCTCTAGGAAATTCAATGTACCATTTCACTACCGGACCAGTTAGCATTCGTTGAAAAAGGAGAAGCCTAATCGAATCATCATTGAGCGTATTAGATGAGCATAACAAATGAAAATTCATTACGTGATTCGATGGATCTTCACTCGGATTTCCATTGAATATAGGAATATCAGAGGGAAGTTTATGAGGAATCACTAGCCACCAAGGGGCATAAGCAATTGGATCATTTGTTAGCCGGTTCAGATCTGGTAGTTCTAGAGTTGCTACAAAAGGTAACTGTTGATTCAGGTTTGGTGAAGCATACCCAGGATAAGATGGGATCGCTTGAACAGTAGGTCTTTGCATACCAACATAATGTATCTAATGCTGATAACTTTGATAAGGTTGGTGGGCATAACCATTATAGTATGGTTGTTGATAACCGTTTTGAAAATGTGGTTGCCCATTACCTACAAAGCCTGGTTTTTCAGGTCCTCGGTAATCTTGTTGGAATTGTGATTGTTGATATTGCACTAGCCATGTTTTTTGGACCATTTTCTGTTGCCCAATACTGGATGACTGACCAAGATGTGGAGTGATAATAGCTATTTGAGCCTAAGTCGTTCCGATTAAGGAAGCACTAATCTGAGATTGTCATGGAGCCATAGAGACAAGGGTCTGGTGTACTGCAACTTGTGAAATTTGAGGCTGACATACAACAGGCTATTCTTGTACTTGCGACACAGTCACAATAGCAGGTGTAGTGGTAATATTCGACACAGGTTCGGTTGGTTGTATTTAATATACAACCCTTGGTTATTGAGGCAGTATTGGCGTCCAACCACCGGATGTAATTCTAGTTTGACCTGAACTTTTTTTTGAGCTCTCATACAGTTGTTCTCTAGGAGGGAACAACTAAAAAGCATACTGGCCCCTGTATGGTGGAAATCCAGTGCTCAAAGGATAGATTGGTCTTTGAAGACTAGGCTGCTCAAATTGAAACTAGTATGCAGGATCAATTTGTTGAGCTTCAACATAAGAAATGCCAGATAGGATTCTGGAGGAACTAATGGGAACATACCATGTCGTCAAAACAATCCCTAATTAGACTCCATCTAGTGATTGACAACGAGTTGGGATAGATGGTATACCATCAAACATCATAGGAGTGGTAGCAAGAAGTTCTGTTGCGGCTGTATCGGATGAGACAGTCCTAGATGTTGATGGTTGTTTAGACATATTTAGTCTATCCAAAATATTTCCTAGCGATTCGGTAGGAACTTGCAATGAAGGATGATTAAAAGAACTAACTTCAGGAATAGAAGCATATAGGTGAATCCCAGTTCCAAAATTCAATGGAGTACTGGATGGAAGATCCTCTACAACTTCTTCTATAGAAATTAGTCTAGGAGGAAGAGGTAGACTGTCAGGTCCGTAAAATATTTCCGGAGCCAAAGAAGGTATAGCTTCTACGGTGACAAATACTGGAGGGGTAACACCTTCTGAATTCTAGAACTCAACTTCCAGATGTTTAGGTAAGTGAACTTTAGTTTCTGGATCAGCTCTAGATGGAGTTGTTTCAGGTATAGAGGTGTCTACCGTTACACTAGCATCAGTTCTAATGTCCTCTTGTAACTGCGGAACTTCTTCTATAAAGGCAGATGTACCAGAAATGATCGGAGTAACTATAGTCTCTGATGATGTTGAAACACAAGTTTCAAATAAACGAGGAGAGGTACTTAGTTAAATGAGATTGTTTCACTCGGAATGGTTTCGTTTTTGGAGTAAAAAATGGTTGACTCACTAGTCTCCATGAACGACAGGGTTTTTATTGACTTTCTTCCACGATTGCGGATTACTTGATCAACTCAAAATTAAAGGGAAAAGTGTTATTATGAATTAAATAAATTTTATGACACTTTGACACAACTTTTCTTTTTTCAATTTTTAAGAGTCGAGAAAAAGCTAGAGATGACTCTAGTTGCCTTTGATTTTTAATGAGCTTGAAGTGACAAGTGCTCAAATTGACCTTTTCTTTTAAGGAGTCTAAAAGGAACAAAAGTGACTACTCTGGAAATCTAGACAGATGCATTACCAAACCAATCACAAAACTACAATATACACCTTGGTGGTAAATTAAAGAAAAATTACCAAGGATTTTATGTACGATAGTCAATCTTCCTAAATGTTGTGTTCAATGCATTGCGATCGATAGGGTGGCAGACATGGCTTCCTAAGGATAAAGGATATCAGTGTATTGTGGTCTCCCAATATATATTCAATGGTACGGGGAGCACAAGTCCATACTGGCACTTGTCGTATCAAAGAGGAGGAATCACCCCACCTTTGATGAAAACAATAGTTACCAGGTTTTTCAATGTCGGAATATGTCTCTAGCCCTAGACCTCTAGATGTGTTGCATTAGGTTCCAAAGAATTTTTATGTTCATTGAAGTTTATTTTAGATTTGATCTTTTTAAGAAGTTTTCCTTTCAAGGTTTACCACATAATGTAGATGTAAAATTCCTAAATGTGCAATCTAAAATGATAAACAGTCATTTGTTTTCTTTTAGCAATGAAAATCCTAGCTACTAAGGAAAGAAGAGTACGATTCTTTCAACAGAGAGCAGAGAGCACACACTAAATGAACTTTTCCTAAAACATTTTCCGCATGCAGTCTAAATGAAAATGCACATGCATGTATTTGTTTTTCCATTTTCTTAATATGAGAATGCTAAAAAGGAAAACTAAGTACAGATCTGAACTATTCTCTCCAAAGCGACACTTCAACAATTTCTTTTCAAAACAAAAGAAAGACTAAGATGACACTTTCAATTTCGAATGGAAAACGGCTTTCACCTCTTCAAGTATTGACGATTCAAATCAAATACAATGACAAAAGTACAATCAACTATATAAAAGAGGAAGACTTTATGACACTCTTTTTCTTGACTCAAAACGACAGTTACGACACTTTTGAATAAAAAAACGACAGTTCGATTAAGCTACTCTTGACAAAGGAGGACTACAAATTATGAAAAATACATAAAAATCATTCACAAATCCTAATCAATGGAGGCTTAATAATGTAAAGGAAGAAGGCTTCAGCAATGATATACTAATCATAAGTAGCAAAACTACTGAATAGAGCTAGAAACAAGGAGGAAAAAACCAAATTCCAGAGAGAGAAACAGTATCATTCAGTCATTACACCAGAAGTGTGATGCATCTAGACTACTAGTTAGAGATAGTGCGATGGACAAGGGAAAGAAACTGAGTTTGGTTTTCCCTCAAAATTTTCAACTAAGTTCAGTGATTTAGGCTGAGCTATGATAGACAGTAAAAAACAAAGTATAGGGGTATGATCTTATGAAGTTATTGAGCTACCACAAGGGCACTTAGGATGTTTGCAAGTCAGATGTTTAGTTCATAAACCAACCTAGAGATTGACTGAAGCAGCATTGATCTACTTTGCAGTTGCATAGCAAAAGTAGTTTGAAGGCTAGCTGGGTTAACTATAGGTTCCATCTATAGTTTATAAAGCAAACAATAGTAACAAACAAACAAACTATTGGCTCCCCAACAGAGTCGCCATTTTGCTTCCGGGAAAACTAGTGTCTTTTCGATCTGCTAGTCCCACTAAGATGGGTAGCTATCTTAGAAAAAAACAATTCAAAGTGCTTCAAGATTTCCTTTATGTATGATAGATAAGAGAGAAGAAAAGAGGACAAACCTGTATCTTCCGCTTGGCTCCTTGCTTGTTTCCTCTCTCCCTTGATGGAGCTTGCCACTCTTCTCCTACTTGTCCTACTTTAGGGAATACCTATAGAGTCAAATCAACAAAACACCATCAAAGCATCTCGACCTATGATATCATAAGCAATGTAGAATTAGAAATACATTAACCATACAATTGCATCCACAAATAACAATATTCACAAATACACGATTATATGGAGGAAAACTCAAAGAACTTTATTGATAGTAGGAATAGAAGAGAGGATTACAACCCAGCTATCTGATCCAACATCATCCTCCCAACATGAAAGCCCTCTTCACCTCATGAAAAGCAAGATCACCCAACAATACAATGTTTCTTCTCAAAGATAAACCAACAACACTTCCTTACAAATTACAAAATTCCAGCCTCTAGATCTCTCAGATGAGGAATCCATTTAAAGATGTTTGCAGAGGTGTGAGTCAGCTATGGGTTTTTGATTAGTTTCATTCCACTTGTAGTTCTTGGTTCCACTTGGATATTTCTTGGATCTCTTACTCATCCTTAGGCGAATTCAGAGAGGCAAATGTCATAGGAGAAGCTTCTAGAAGATTCCATGAGCATCCACTTAGCAAACTATCTCAGACATTTGACCATTCTCGCTCATCACACCCCATAGAAGGCCTTTTCAGTATGCATCACACTTCCTGTGTGTAGCAGGTGAGATGCATGCACCTTGACAGTGGAGCATTCAGTATGGTCCAGTTTTGGCCAGTTCTAAGTGGTTTTTTAGGTGGAATTTATGGGAAATGATGTAATCAGTTGACCATGATCCTTTAGGGCATGAAACAACAGTTTTAGGGGTTGAAGATCCCTTGTTTTATAGACATATATGATTAGGGTTGAAGTGCCCAAATATGTCTATAACAGTCACCTTCATAAGCATGGACGATAAGACTCCACAAGAGGTATGGACTGGCAAGAAACCCTCTTTTTCACATCTAAGGGTATTTGGATGTGATGAACATGTACATGTTCCAAAGGAGAAACGAACCAAGTTGGATAGTAAATCTGAAAAGCGCATCTTTATTGGGTATAAGGATGGTTTACAGGGTTATAAGCTTTAAAACCTAGTCATAAGGAAGGTTGTGTACAACCGAGATGTGTTGTTCAGAGAGGTAAAAGATGTTATTAAACATGAAGTCCAACCAAAGGAACCTGAGAACATAGAGTTTGAGCTTAAGGAGTAATAATCAAACTCTACAGTAGAGGAGGAATCAAAAGATGAAGAGCCACAAACTCCGGGTGTGAGAAGATCAATTCGAGAAAGAAGGCAGCTAGAAAGGTATAGTCCATCTACTTTCTATTCAAATTTTGTTTTATCTATTACTCACGATGATCCTAGAACTGTGAAGGAAGCAACAGATTCAGAGGATGGCAAACTCTAGAAAGAGGCCATGGTTGATGAAATGACATCTTTGCACAAAAAGGAGGCCTAGGATCTGGTGGAGTTTCCAGCTAGAAAGAAATCCATTGGCAGCAAATGGGTGTTCAAGAAGAAGACAAATTCGGAAGGAAAGGTGGAGAAATACAAAGCTCGGTTGGTAGAAAAAGGTTATTTCCAGGTGCCAAGAATTGATTTTAGTGATATTTTTTCTCCTATTGCCAAGGTAACTTCTACAAGGTTACATTTATCTGTTGCTACTGCTTTTGATTTTGAGGTAGAATACATGGATGTGAAGACAACATTTCTTCACGGGGATCTAGAAGAGGAGATCTACATGAAGCAACCTGAAGGCTTTGTAGTGAAGGGTAAGAAAGAACTGGTATGCAAGTTAAAGAAGTCTCTGTATGGGTTAAAACAATCACCAAGGATGTGGTATCATGAATTTGATACATTTATACGGGGACTTGGATTCACTAGAAGAAAAGCAGATCACTGTGTGTATTTTAAATTAATTGGTGACCATGTTATTTATCTGGTCTTGTATGTGGATGATATGTTTCTAGTTGGAAATGACAAAGAAATTATATGGGATTTTAAGACCCATTTGTCCTCCAAATTCAACATGAAAGATATTGGTGCTGTGAACTATATTTTGGGCATGGAAATTAGAAGAGATCGGGCAAAGAAGATGCTCTGGTTAAACCAGAGGAAGTATGTCGAGACAATTCTACAAAGGTTTAATATGCAGGACAGTAAACTGGTGAAGGTTCTTATTCATGTAGGTGTAAAGTTATCTATTGAGCAGTGTCCCAAGACACAAGAAGAGGAAGAGGATATGTCCCATGTTCCATATGCAAGTGCAGTTGGTAGCCTAATGTATGCAATGGTCTATACTAGACCAGACATTGCACATGCAGTGGGAGTATTGAGCAGGTTTATGTCAAACCAGGGAAGGAGCACTGGACAGCAGTGAAGCGGGTTTTCAGGTATTTGCGTGGCACTAGTGACTATGGTTTGTGCTACCAAGGAAGACCAGGATTGGATAGAGTGTTGGATATTCGTGGCTTTGTTGATGCAGACTGGGCTGGAGATCTGGATCAGAGAAGATCTACAAGTGGGTATGTGTTTAACCTATTTGGAGGTGCAGTCAGTTGGATGAGTAAGAAACAATCTGTAGTGGCACTATTAACTACAGAGGCAGAATACATGGCAGCCACTCATACAAGGAAGGAAGCAGTTTGGTTGCAGAGATTGTGTTCAAGTATGGGGTTAGTACATGGAGCTATAAGGATAGACTGTGACAGCCGAAGTGCAATTTTCTTGGAAAAGAACCCTTCTTATCATTCAAAGACAAAGCACATTGGTGTTCAGTATCACTTTGTGAGGGATATGATAGAATACAAAAAGGTGTTGCTGGTAAAGGTGTACACTTTGAAGAATACTACAGATGCATTGACAAAATCTGTGAGCTCTGAGATGTTCTCCTGGTGTAGAGAAACAATGGTTGTTTTAGGGCTACGAAAATTACTAAGCCCTCCTGTGGCCCCCTGTGGAAAGAAAACAACAAGTGGGAGAATGTTGGGTTGTGTTATATTCTTTCCACGACTAACCTACGTAGTGAACCGGGGGGTTAGAGGAGGGGCGGAGCCCCCCCTTTGTTGCGCTGATTATGCAGCGAGGGGGTCATAGGGGGGGCAGTAGCCCCACCTGTCTGGGGGGTTTGAGGGTGATAGGTAGCCCCCCTCTACAAGTTTTGGGGCAGCGCCCCAAGAATTTTTTTTTTGGACCGTATATTAGGTTGGGCGAACCTAAATATGGTTTTTCAATCCATGGTTTTGGACATGATGGTTTTCGGTCCATGGTATTGGATGCTTCAGCATGTATATATATGTATTGTAACATTGAAAGGAAAATAATGAAAAATCAAGCTAGTAGTCCCGATTTTGGGATCTAGGGCAAAATCTCCGTGTATATGTGTTTTATGTGTTATGCTCTCGCATTGTTTATTTTCTGTGTTTTAGAATTCGTATGCAAGTAATTTATGTACGGGGTTAAAACCTACATGTGGATATTGGAATACTAAGGGAAAAAATTGAAGAATATAATGAACACAAAGGAAAGGCTATTTACTCTATTCACAATGAGACTACGAATAGGGTCACAAACAATTTGGAAAATATAAGGAAGGTGTTTGGTGAGGTTTTTAGGGAATTCAAAAATAAATCTTTGCACAAGCATTTTATCCTCCAACCTTCTTAGGAACTTTAAGATATTTACTTGCAAATATATGGAACCAATTTCATCCAAGTCAAACACCATTCTACCCTAAATGAATTATACAAATTTTTCCATCAATGGAGAGTTTGTATATTCCATTTCATGTATATGTGAAATCAATTATTTTTACCAGGCATTGGATCAAATTAAAAACTTGGCATGATTAATTTTTATGTCATATTTCTTCATGGCTTTATGTTTGAGGTTATTTATTCTTATTTTGAATTGAAACATTTACTAATCGTTTGTATTAATGTTGCAAGAAAAACATTTGAGACAAATGAGGCTTGAACAAAAGAAGTGATAAAACTTGTATTAGAGGCTAAAAAAGAAGAAGTGGATTTGGTTATAAAATTAGCTAGTGTTGAACACAGTATTGAATATGTCATTTTCCTTGATGTGTACCTGATGGTATCCTGATCTCAATTCAATATTAGAGAACATTGTTGCTCTATTTAGCTGATCAAATAAATCATCAATCCTTGGCAAAGGGTATATGTTCTTGATCATTACTTGGTTCAGCTGCATATAATCAATGCACAATATAAGAGTACCATATTTCTTCTTTACAAACAACACTGGTATACCCCAAGGTGATACATTGGGTTTGATGTATCCTTCTTCCAACATTTATTTTAGCTGCAACTTCAACTCTACCAACTAAGGTGTGCTCATCCTATAAGGTTCTTTTGATGCTGAAGCTTCCCATGGAACTATATCAGTAGAAAATTCTACCTCCCTTTGAGGTGGAAACTCTGAAATGTCCTCGGGAAATACATCTCAAAATTGTTGCAATACTACGTACCTGCTCAACACATCAACATCCTCAACCTCCTTACCCTTGTCACTGGAAATGTGTAGTGCAAACATCACACAACATTTTCTGCAGCTACACTTAGCTTACATAGTGGTAACCATCCTCACTAATGTAGGCTTCTTCTTCCCCTACAAGGTTCTCTTTTCCCCACTATTATCCACACACTCAAAGGCCTTGTTGAAGAAATCCACTTTGGTTCTGTGAAGGTATAGCCAATCCATACCCAACAACATACTATACAATCCCAATGGAAATACATTCAAATATGCTACTGTAGGCGTACCATTTAACTCAAATGCACAAGCTCTTACCCAATCATCAACTCGCTTCCTTGTACATGTAGCCAACAATACCAACCAAGATTCTGCATGCATGTCTTTTCTCAAACCACACTTATCCACCAAGTCAAGATTAATATAACTATAGTTAGATCCAGGATCAATAAAAAATAGAAACAACTTGATCACAAAGCTTACAGTCCATCTCAATGATCGATGCCTAATGATCTACCTACATGTTGTCCACAACTGCATAAATTTGAGGAATGTTATGACCAACATCACCAACTTTATGTGCCTCCTCATCACTGTAGATCTGAGGTCTACTACCACTCTAATAGTATGAACACTCCCTCTTACAATGATCCTTACCACATATCCAACACTGTAATGGTTCCTTACTACTGCCTCTAGCTTGTTGCTCTCCATGTCCTTTCTCAGTTGCATTGAATCTCTTGTAAGGAACTACATTATCTTTCTCACTTTCATCTTGAGGTCTTCCTCTCTTTGGTGGCCATTTTCCTTTACCTTTGTTGTTTCTTTTCAACTCATGTTCAGGCTCAACCTTGCACTTCGACTGCACATAAAAATGCTTCAACTTTCTGATGACCTCCTTTAATGATCTAGGCTCATCAAACTCAATCTTGTCTCTGTGTGCAACTAGAAATCCACTGATGAATCTAGGAACCTTGGACTTCGCCTCTCTGATTTAAGGAACATATCTCAACAACTCCAAAAATCTACTAGTATACTCCTCATATATTATAGAACCCATCCGCAACTCATAAAACTCATTAGATATGTCATCATAATACCTCTTAGGAAAGTAGTTCTTCTTGAAGAGCCTTTCAAATGCATGCCAAGTCAACTCATCCTCATGTATGTCCTGGACATTCTTTATGTCTTCCCACCAAATATATGCTTTACCTTTGAGACTGAAAAGGGTTGTCCTGTCTTTCATGTTTTCTAAGTAATCATGCAATCTAAATAATTTCCTCATGCCAAGAAATGAAGCCTCCACCTCTTGTGATTTCTTCATCTCTCCATTAAAGTTATTTGGCTTTTGCTTCTTGAAATCATCTGGAAAATATCCGCTATCATTCCTCCTATACAAATGATAACAATGATGATCACTATGTCTATTAGAACGAGAACTAGAGTAATACTTGTGTCTAGTACCTCTCCTATCTGAAGTGTCCAACAACCTACCATCTTTGATAGTGTCATATCTATATGACCTATGTCTACTATGAGACCTCCTGCCATATGCCCCATTAGTTCTATCCTCATGTCCATCGTTGATCTGAAGAGGTCCCTGTCATTGCAAATCTGACAAACTTTGAAGTAATATCTCATTCACCTCTGCTTGTTTCTCTTGTGCCTGCATGATTTTCTCATTGTCTTCTTTGAAAATCCGTATTTCTTCCTTCAAGCTTCTCAATGTGTCTTCTAAGTCAGAAGAGTTCCCCGCACCATGTTTCCCATCTAATTCATAGAAATATTCTATGTAGTCTACCACCTTGTTGGCCATCTAATATTCCTGCAAGGCATACTATGTTAGCTAAACCAAATCACCATAGATAAACGTACCTTAGAATACTTGGGGAGGATACCTTGTCTGCAAGATCATCAAATTAGCGTGATTCATGATCCAAATTGGGTCCTTAAAAATTTTCATGACTATTTCAAATTATGTCAAGCTTCAAAATATTATGAATAACAAGCTTATCAAAAATGACCTCTAGATAATGGCAATTGTGGCCAGAATGGAACAATGAGGACCCTCGGTCAAAGCACGCTGACCGTTGGCCCATGGAGACCACGCATGGCAAATAGGCAATCGGAAGCCTAGATCCAGAAACAGAGGCAGTTTCTGATATGTGATTATCACAAAGTTCTAATCATGTATGCAGGGCAAAACCCTCAGAGAAGGAAAGCCCCGAGCGCTTGGTCATGAGGAAAATAGGAAAATCATGTGGAAAACGTCAGAAGGCAGGTCCCCTGCCCAAAACCAGTAGGATATCACATGCACTTCGAGTGGTAAGCAGGTTTGGCCGAGTTCAGCACGATGCCACACACCGGGCAATATGTGTCTGGTGGATGAGAGAGAAAATTTCTTACATCACGTGAGTAGCGGTCAAGCAACTTACCTGCGGGATATAAACAGAGATTGTAGGATCTAGAGGCTCCAGATCAATGACGGAGAATCAACCCGGATGACCAAATTTGATGTAGAAATAGATTGGGGCACATAAAGAGTTGAGTTCTGGCATGAATAATGAGCTGGCAGAAGAATCAGTTTTGTGGGCAAATCCTGGAGTAACAGAAATAACGACCGTTCAAATAAAACTGACACTGAGTCTGTAAGGCGACAAGTGGCCACCTCTCTGTGCAGCATTACACAGTGATGATGGCGTAGAGCAGCGGAATTCCAGTGGATAGAGGCAAGCGATCCAAAGAGCCGGGAAGAGGAAATGAACAGTTAGAGAATATATTGGCTTTAATCCATGAACAAACAGAGAACAGTAAGGGTGGAATAGAAGTAGAGAAAGAAATGAATCATAAAGAGAAAAGAAGCCGAGCTAACCTGCAGAGAAAAGGCAGCATCGAGTAGACAGAGACAGAGAGTTTGAGATTTTGTGAACTCCAAGGAAGGCTTGAGAGGTTCAAGCAACTCCTCTTTATATACCTGTCAGGTATTGAGTACCAAATCAGACTCATACCATTGAGACTAGTTGAGGTCAAGATTTAGTAAGGGAGAGTCTGTGTACTCTAGAGGCTTGGGGGATCCAAGTACCACCCTATTGATCATCATCTATTAAGTGAGACTCAAATTGAGCTCCTTATTGTAAAATCTCTACTTTAAGACACAATAGAAAAGGCCACCACTGAAGGCTAGACCAGGAGACGTAGCCCAGGAGGATTGGGTGAACTCCTAATTAAATTTGTTGTATTTTTTATTTTCTTACTATGTTTCTCTTACTATTTCAAGTGTTTGTGTATTCCGCAATCTTATCGATCCGTTGCTTAAAATAACATAGACACACCCAGCACATGAGTCTATAATACCTTCATTAATTAACTGAGGTCATTCACGAGTGATTTTCAGATCAAGTGGTATCAGAGCTCCTAGGTTTTTTAAGGTTAGACAAGATTTTGTTGGATTTTGCTATTGGATGCTAACTAGATCAAAGCTTAAATTAGGAGAAGGAGAGTTGGTCGTGTTAACACTCAGGTTGTTCCCTGCTTCTTAAAGGGAATACGACCGAGGTAACCACTGACCAATCTTGCAGCTACAGGTCCTAGCCTACCTGCAACCAGAGAGGGCTCTCTCTTTATAGTTTAGCTTTGTTTGATGAGTGTTTTAGGCTAGTTATGATGCACTGTTTATTTTGAATTTGGTGGGTTGATGAATTCATATAGAACTGAGGTATAGATTTACAGGACAGTTTATTCCATTGGGCAATGGAGTTGGGGTATTTGTGCTTTTGAAAGTGGATTTGTGAAAACAGAGTGTTGCTGCAGAGCAAGTTAGGCATGTGTGAAACAATTTATCTGATTTGTTGGTGAAATTGGGGATTTAGTGAGTGAAAGGCAGTTAAGAATCTTTCACTATGCTAATGAAAAAACATGAAAGTATTTCTTAAGAGAAATTAAGAATTCTTAAACAGTATTTACCATGTTAGGATAAGTTTAGACATGAGCAATTAAGAATTCATATCCCTGGCTAATCCAGCAGAAAACATATTTAGAAATAGAGATTGAGCATAGGGTGTTTGAAACAAATCCTAGGCTATTCTTTTTCTCTACTTACTAAGATTATGAAAACATATGAGTTATGGAATAAACAGGAAACACATACACTGGTAAGAGAAACTTATTGATTCAGCACATGACACAGGAATTCTGCAACAAAAACAGAGCTTTACATATCTATCTTCAGCCAGCGTTGGAACCAGAAATCTCCATCAGCAATTTTTATTATCAAAAAGTCTTCAGTATACAATAGAGCTCTTCAGGAAGAATTGTATTACAACCGACCCTCAATGCGTTATCTGAGGGGATATATATACAAAAAGAGGGTATAAAATATCTTAGTAGAAAGTTATGGTGCAATAAATTGCACCACCAACTCTCTTACAAAAGTAAATGACAACATAAATATAGCTTTTAATGCTGAGGTAGCCGACATTCTTCTGTCAGACAGATTTGACTTTATGGCTCTGGAAAGTAGGCCGTAGCAGTTCTTTTAATCCTGCGTTAACTTTAGCCTGCTATTTGGGTGGATTGCTGAGTCATCTGTATGTTGCTTGCTGTACCTGTATGCTGATCTGCCTGCTGACCTCTTTGTTGACCTGTCTACTGACCTGTATGCTGATCTTTCTCCAAAAAAGACAAAAAGCAAAGTGGAATTATCTAGGCAAAATCTCCAACATTGCTTGCCACCAATCAGCTGGGGGTAGCTAATGTCTCCTCATTTTAACCACTGTCTCATCAGCCTCTGTATGTCTATAAAAGTTAGGAGGGACTTCGAACAGATGATTTATTTCATGTTCAATAAAGAACAAATTCTCCAGTTTGTCATAGAGGGATTGCCCAGAGGGAGGCCCTGCTTCTTCTGTGGAGTTGCTGGATGCTATGATCTGGTTTTCAACATAATTTTTGATCCTTGTCATATACTGATTATATGACAGCAGTTGTCCTGTGCCAGTCACTAGGCTTGGCAGTCCTTTGTCCTGTAAAATAGCCATTTTAGCTCTGAATTCATCTATCTCAACCTTCATCTCCTGACATTTTCTCTCCAGTGTCTGAGTGAAATTCCTTAATGTCAGTACCTTCTTGGCTGTGAGGATTGTATCTGTTCTGCTGGCTATTTGTAGAACAGCCAATTCTTCCCTAGTGCGGTTATTGAGAAAGTGAATCATTTTGGTGGCCTGCTCAGGCATTATTCCCAGGGCTGTCCTGGCTCTCTGAATCTCTACATGAGCTATTTCTATCAGCTCCACCTATTCAAAAATTGCTTGAATGGACCTCCGTTGGTCCTGCATAGATTGGGCAATCTTGGCCCAAATAATCTTTTTTATTTCTGCTAGGGTCTTACCTAGCATCAATTCTTTCTCTAGAGTTTTTACTTTGGCCTCCAAGGCGTTTATTTCTCTTTGTTTTTCTGCCACAGTCATCTTTGATTTGTCATAACTGGCCTCCAGCTTGGCCAGTTTTTCCTTGGGAATATTTGTTTATGTGACTTGATTTTCCAGCTCTTTAACAACCTTCATTAATTCCTCCATGCCCAAGCTAGATTCTGCTGCTGCTGTGGCTTCTACTGTTGCTCCAGTTGTTGATGTGGCTGTGGTAGGTGCTGGAGCAGTAAGAGGGGCTGCTGTTACTTGTGCTGGAGTGGCAGATTGAAGGGTTTGTTGAAGTTTGAGGTGGCTGGGAGGCAGATTCCCCTTGCTTGTCCTGTATAGCTTTTTCCAACTCTGCCTCCATCTGCAGTATCCTTTGGTTCATGACTAGGAGCAGCTCCATAGCATTGTCCACCTATTTTTCTTGTGCAAGCTCTGCTGTGTCAGGATGGATGGTAGGAGGCAATTTTTCCTGTTTCCTCAATGCAGCTATATCATCCTCCTTTTTCTTCATAAGGTCTCTAACACCCTTTGGATCTTTGGGGTCATGTCCTAAATCAATAATTGTATCCTCCAAAGTCTTTATTTTGTTATCTTTGGCGGAGGAGGACAGCCTTTCCAAATCAAGTTGTCTGTTTGTGTTTTTCAGGGATTCCTTTAGCTGATGGGCTAGCATTGCCCTGTCAGCAAGTGTCGCATACACCATCTCCCCAGTTTGCTTGTACAGCTCAATTTGATCCATGGGGTGTATGTCTTTAGCAAAGACCTCTAGATTAGACTTGTAATAATCTGCTGTGGTCTTTGGGTGTGGAACCTTGGGCTTTATATGAGTGAAGATCATCTTTTCTTCCTTGAGATCAAAGGCAGCCATTAATCTTTGCTTTTTGGCTGGGGTTGTGTTCAATAATTGCTCATATAGCTGCACTCTTAGCAACTCATTTTGTGCCTTGATCTCCTTGAAGCCCTCTTTAACTGTGGCTGGTTTTTTGCCCTTCTGTCTGGAGGAGGACACATCCACGGTATGTTGTTGAGCCTGTTCTAGCTTAAATGAGCTAGTGGCAGTCTGTTGGCTCGTCTATCTTTCCTTGCTTTGGCTTTCTGCCAGCTCTTCACTTATGTCTCCTTCAGCTTCAGGGTCTACCCTTGGCCTCTTGGCCTATGGTTGCTGTGATGACCCTGTGAGAGGTGTCATTTCTTCTTTGTCTCTCTTCTTCCCTGTCTCATCATTTAGAGGGGTCTGCAAAACTGGGTTTTGAGTTTGTTCAGTTTGCAGGGGAGGGGCCTGTCCTGATTGCTGGTCTTTTGAAGTACTAGGCTGCCCTGTTTCTGTCTCCTGTTGTTCATCCATCTTCTCCTTTCCTTTTGTGGTGGTTGTTGTTGCTGGAGCCTGTTGGATGTCCTGTGTTGTTGGGGTAGTAGAGGTACCTTCTCCTGCTTGGACTGGTTGCTTGAAAACCTGTTGACAAGAGTCCAAGTCAAGATTTTTTTCCAAGTCCTTTACATTTTGCTCCATTATTTCTTCCTGAGTCAATTCCTCTACTATTGATTCAGGTACCCATTCATCTTGA
>APFE031523042.1:41894-56687 GCA_000404065.3 Pinus taeda | reverse complement strand
CATCGACAAATCGCTTCCACCAGGCTGGTTTTAAGGGGTATGATTCAAGGGCTTTCTTTTCAAAGTATTCCATGTAAATTTTGGCCAAGATTGGCGAAAGGGGTGATCCCATGGCCAAAATATGCATACTGTGGGTTCTCCGGTTACTGATCCTAAAGATACAAAGCACAGATCTCTTAAGTACATTTTATTTGTTTAATTTTCTTATAAATTTTAATATTTTATTTATCGAAATTGAAGCTTACTCCAAATTTTTTTTTGCTCCGGCATGATCCAGCGTACCATAAATTTAAAATAGCCGAAATTAAAATGTGACGATGATTTAGCCGGCATACCCAT
Source organism: Pinus taeda (assembly GCA_000404065.3). Classification (NCBI taxonomy): domain Eukaryota; kingdom Viridiplantae; phylum Streptophyta; class Pinopsida; order Pinales; family Pinaceae; genus Pinus; species Pinus taeda. The sequence goes on along the minus strand of APFE031523042.1, from coordinate 56,348 downwards.
TATGAGAATGTGTAATCCGAAAAATAAGGGATGAAAGTCCATAAAGATTCATACCGGAATCAGTGTTGTGGTTCTGGTACAAACGATATGCATTCTCTGGTTTGCTTTTGTTAATTATATATATCAACAATATCATTTTTGCTTTGTTTTAAATATAAGAGTGAAGTTAAATTTATTTTTTATTAAGTATCATAAGTTACAAAGATAATAGTTCAAATTTGTTTTTGAAGGTGCTCTTATTTTTAAATATCATAAAGTTATGATTTGAATACATACATATATATATAAGTTAAATCTTACAAAATAATATAATGGTGCAATTTATATGATTAATCTAATCTCGATTTTTTATTATTTGGACCTGTATTTCCTAGCTTATGTGGTGATTAAATTTTATGAATGAAAGCTAATATCCAAAATAATATACTTTAGGTTATACTTTCCTCGCAGGATAATTGTAACCAAATTTTACGAGTAAAAATTGTAAACAAGGTGGGGCTATTTTTCTCAAACAAATTAGTACTTTGCTATTTTTGGAAGAGAGCAATAAGAGTGGAGGTATTTTTAACAAGGAGTATAATTACAACATTATGTTATGAATTTAATTACAATTTAGTTATTAATGTATGTGAGTTTTATTTTCACATTGGTAACCTTTAGTTGTAGACTGTGGTGTTTGAAGTTGAATTATTAATATTTTTTTAAATTAAATTTTTTTTCCTGTATACGAGTTGAAATATTAATATATTCTTTTGGATATAAATCATTTTGTCAATTTTCTTTTCATAGGAAATGAAAATGAATAGCTTTTAATTTTACTTATCTTAATAATTTGGTTCATTTAAGAAATAAATAAATATTTTGTTACATCAACTTTTCTTAATTGTAAATGCATGAATTTATTTTCCATTTAAAAATATATGCATGCATGTTATAGAATAGCTAATGCAACCGCAAATTTACACAAGCATGTCTCAATTTGAAGCTTACATTTAGTCATACATGAGGCATTGGGTATGAAATTTTTCTTAGGGAGAATATTTGAACAAACCATGATATACATGACGAAGGGGGCTTTAAACAAACATGGAAGAATTTTGAAACTTGATAGTGGATATTATAACAAAGGTCATTTTCAAGAGCTCTAAAAGGTATGATCACATTGTATTAAGAAATGAATCCATAATAATAATAAAAAAAAGGAACAATTGGATGAAATAAATTATGTGATTAAATGAATAGTAATAACATTTCCAAGTGTAATTACCAGAGGTGGAAAATAAACCATGATGATTCAAGGTGAGAAATCAAGGCCAATTTGATGATATTTTCATCTTTGAAACTAGTAGACATGAAGCATTAGGAAATTAAGACTATTAGAGAAAATAAAAATATATCATGAAACATCATCAATATGTGGATTCAAGGTGATTCTAATCTTAAGTCATAATTAATAATTATTTGGTTGACCTTGATCTAAGGATGTTAATTCTCAAGAAGAGAAAAAGGTAAAATAATATATTGGTTGACTTGAAGCAAATAATTTCCTTGATCTTTGATTAGTTTCTACATTTGCTCAGTAGTAACTAGCATAAGGAAGTTGTGTTTATATTGATATTTAATGCACTAAATAATGTAAATATTGTGCTATTGCATTTGTTTTATTTTATGGTCCACATTATTAACAATAAAAAGGAAAACTCATGAGATGTAATTAGAAGTATGAAATAATTGGTAAGAAAGAAGTAAGATCAACATTTATTATGCTCTTTATAACAAGTCAATTTTCATAAATAACATAGGAAAATATTGAAATTTCGTTAGTAGATGTGTCATTGATGAGTTATGTAATTGGATAAGTCAAAGTATAATAGCTTAATTAGCTCTAAATGTTGAAACTTGCAAATAAATAGACTATATTAGAATTGTAGCATACAAATTGTGTGATGAACTAATTAGGAGTGCTTACTTAGCTAAGACAAATACTTTTATGGAGCATCTAAATCATGTTTTATTGTATATCTAAATCATACACTATGATTTCATTTAAGACTCAAGATGATGAGGCTCATGTGAGATTTAACGACGTACTTAGATGATTATACCTATGGTGTAAATGGTCAACTTCCTAGTTGAAAGAAGTGGAAATGATTATTGAAAAACTAATTGATATCTTGATGAAAACATAACACTAATAACACTGATGAGATAACATAGATCCTAGATAGATGTTGAATAATCTTAATTCATAGTTGAAGGTTTATAAAGTAAATGAAATTCATTTTTCTGATGAATCATGATAAGAATGCTTATAGAGTTTTATTCTATATTTGATAAGTATTGAGATGTTTCTCATGTTTCATGATATAATGGCATGAGGGTGATCATGCACATGTGGTTCATATTTATATAGTTGTTACAATACTGATGATGTGTCCTTATGATGATTATGATATGCATAATGTGGCATAGGAATTATAATGCTATAATATGAGGTTTATTGACATGTGGTTCATTTATTATGTGAAGTCATGATATGTCTTTGATGAAAATATGTTGATGTTATAAGTTATAATGGTATTTCATGAGGTGAAGCATGTGATAGTTGCATAGAAATTTATGACATGCATAAGCATGCAGTTCGTTATTATTCATAATGTTTCGATTAACAATGATGAATGTTACATGATGACATGCAAGACTTGACATGTAGATTATTTTCTATGATACTATGATGGTATAACTAATGCATTGGTTTCATGTTGAGGTGTTATGATTGACATGACTGCACAAATGGGCCGAGAGGGCCAGTTTATTTGATGATCTCGTGTGATCCCATATGCATGAGAGCGAATAAGTAACACCATATGGGCTGGGGGAAAACTCAATCAACACTACATATGTCAGTGGTTCCTTTGTCTTGTGTATAGCTCTTGATGGATAGCTCTAGAAGAGCTACGGGACCATCTTGAGGAGGCCAAGTGCCTGATGTTCTAGGCTACGTGCATGTTATTGGATTGGGATGTCGAAGTCTGGAAGAGATGTAAAGGACTTCGATGCCTGGGGCTGTGTGCCTTAGTAGTTGTGGAGGGAGTGGGCCAACCTTGCGAGATGCCTGGGGTCATTGAGTACCGGACTAGATGCTTGCCTTGGGGCAGATAAGGTCTGAGTCAGGCGCGAGCCTTGAGGCCAGCCTTGGGCTAGGATACAGACCGGGTCAAGCTTAACCTGGTGCCGAAAGTGGGAAAAAGGATAGAGATTCCTTGAGATTTCCCGGACTGTTGGGGACTTTCGATGCCTGTTGGTTATACTAGTTCAGTAGAGGGTGTTGGCAACATGAAGAAAATAAAACAATAAATAATAAACAATAAAAATAATAAATAGTGCAAAATAAATAATAATAATACAAATAATAAATAATAAATCACTTAATAATAAATAATAAAAATAAATCATAAATGTTAAATAATAAATGATATTTAAAAAATATACAAGAAAATAATAAAAATAAAAATAGTAATAACTATACTAAATCTTTGAATAAGAATAAATAGAAATAAAACAAAGAAAACAATAAAAAAATCAGTAAAGCTATCAAAAAGAAGAAAATAAAACAAGAAAGCTAAAAATCAAAAGAAAAGTAAAGAAATAAAACAAGAAAGCTAAACATCATAGTTGCATGTAGACACATGGAGTGTGTGCATGTGGTTCCCCTTCTTATGTTGTTCTATTTAATAGATGGTGAGTAACATGAGAGGCATTCTTGGACTCCATCTTTCCAAGATTCTATCTTTCATTCTCTTGGGAGAATGGTGTTCTAAGACTTAGGAGTGACTGGTAGTAGTACGTTGATTGAGGGCTCGGTGGTGGCCAGTTGTAGCAAATCCTTGCGTAATAGAGCCTATGGTTGGGTGGAGAGTCGTCCCCAAAACCTTGTTGCCGTAAGCCTACTTTTACCACAGGTAAGCACTCTTCATAGCTTGAATTTAGTTAATTAATTATATTTTATTTGGCTAGGTAAGTGCCACTCTGATTTAAATTTAATGTTAATAAGTTAATTAGATATTTATTTTGGGTTGTTACAGAAATAGGGTTACAAAAATAGTAAAACATAAAACATAAAACAAACAAACAATATAGTAATAACATGAATTAATATTTATAATGATTAGTATGATAGTCTTACAAAATAGTGTTACAATACAGTAAAACATAAAACATAAAACAAACACACAATATAGTAATAACATGAATTAAATAATTATAATTATTAGTATGATAATCTTACAAAATAGTGTTAAAAAATAGTAAAACATAAAACATAAATATTGTTACAAAATATTGTTACAATATAGTAAAACATTAAACATAAATAGTGTTACGAAATAGTGTTATAATATAGTAAAACATAAAACAAACAAACAATATAGTAATAACATGAACTAAAATTATTAATATAATACTAACATGAATCAAATAATGATAATGATTAGTATAACAATGTTACAAAATAGTAAACAAAAAACATAAAACAAAAAAATATATAGTAAGAACATGAATTAAAACATAATAGTGTTACAATATAGTAAATCATAAAACATAAAACAGACAAACAATATAGTAATAACATGAATTAAATAAAGATAACGATTAGTATAGTAGTGTTACAAAATAGTAAAACATAAAACATCAAACAAATAAACAATATAGTAATAACATGAATTAAAATTATCAATATAGTAATAACATGAATTAAATAAAGATAATGATTAGTATAGTAGTGTTACAAAATAGTAAAATATAAAACAGAAAACAAACAAACAATATAGTAATAACATGAATTAAATAATGATAATGATTAGTATAATAGTGTTACAAAACAGTAAAACATAAAACATAAAACAAACAAACAATATAGTAATAACATGAATTAGATAATGATAATGATTAGTATAATAGTGTTACAAAATAGCGTTACAAAATAGTAAAACATAAAACATAACAAAAACAAACAATATAGTAATAACATGAATTAAATAATGATAATGATTAGTACAATAGTGTTACAAATTAGTAGAACATATAGCATAAAACCAACAAAAATAATATTACAACATAAAAAAAAAAACAAACAATACAGTAATAAAATTATTAATATAGTAATAAGAGGAATTAAAACTATTAATATAGTAGTGTTATGAAACCAGCTCATAAAAAGATAGAAAAGATAGATCGACGCCTTAGAATTTAGCCTCTTTGAGGGGTAACCTCCTTTACATTTCATAAATGAACAATTCTTGAATGATACAAATGAGAACACCTCCTTTATATATATAGGAGTCTAAGGGGTCATAACATAATCAGAGCCGACATGGCAATAATAATGTAAGGGCACAATATAACAATAGTGGGCTTCTATGGGCCACAATAGTAACCATATGGGCACTACATGGGTACATCAATATAATAAGTGGGTTGTACTAATAACAATAAGGGGTTACACTAGTAGTATAGGGGCCTAACATGCCCCTCTCCTTGAAAAAGTAGTATCCTCAATGCTTGAGTAGTTCTTGATGCTTCGGTATAAAATTCCTATCCTCCCATGTGGAATCTTTAGCGGGTAAGTTTTTCCACTTGATGAGATACTCTGAAATTGGTTGATTTTGTAGCTATCATGTTCTTGTTTCTGTGAATGCTCCGGGTTCCAATATGATTTTTCCTTCCTCTTCAATTTCTGGCAATATTGTTTGAATTTGGATCTTTTGCAACTCTTGAATAAGTGGCCATACTTCTTTGTCCTTCTTCCATTCATCCCTTGCTTCATTTATCCAATCTCGTTGGATAATAGAAATAGTACAAAACAATGCTTCCACATCCTCATCCTTGAAGAGTCTTCCCATTCAGTAAGGTTGCCATTTTTTAAGTGCATGTAGTATTGCCAACATTTCCTTCTCATAAATAGCTTGCTTGAGATGTAGCAGTAAAAATACCCAATCACCTGCATCAAAACATTTTTCACTGTGATGTTGATCTACCTAATGTTTCATTCGATTTTGCACCAAAGTGGCATTATCCTTTAAAAGTTGGAGAACTTGTTGTTGATACTCGATGTGATCTTTCACTGCTTGAAACTTTTTCTTTTTTATATGTCCTTCTATCTTTAGAGTTTGAGGAGTGGTAATTTCTTACAATCCTTTACAAGATATGGTCGGATTCATTTCTTGATGCTCGATGTGATCTTTCACTTCTTGAACATTTTTCTTCTTGATATGCCCTTCTATATTGATAGTTTGAGAAGTGGTAATTGCGACCAATGAATTACAAGATATGGTTGGATTCATTTCTTCTTTCTCGATGTGATCTTTCACTTCTTGCACCATTTTCTTCTTAATATGTCCTTCTATATTGAGAGTTTGAGGAGTTGTAATTCTTACCAATTCTTTACAAGATAGGGTCTGATTCATTTCTTCTTTCTTTGGGGTGGGGTCTTCGTGTATATCCTCTTCTTCTAATGTTTCTTGATCCTTTTCCTCCTCCTGTTCATATTCAATGTAAAATAATTTCTTCTCGGCACACTTATGACCTTTAATGCATTTAGTATCACAATTGTAACAAATCCCTTTTTCTCTTTTTTCTTCCAATTGTTGTGGTGTAACCCTTATAGGTTGTGGAAGACTAAGAGAAACAACACTTTCGTCTTTATAGTTGTGAAGGGTATGCTTCCTGGTTTCCATAATTTTTCTTTCCACTATGTCACAAAGCCCTTTTACGCTTTCCAATTTTTGTAGTGTTGCTCCAAAGAAGGTGTTGCTCTTTGTATCCTCATAATGTGCTATCATTTCCTCCGTGAAAATTGACCACGTAACAAGTTGTTTACTAGAACAAAGCCCTTCATACCATAAAAATTGATCTGGTTCTAAATATGAAGATGCAATACATACCTTTTGTAACAGCGGTACACGATATAGATCAAAATATTTCTCCATTTGAAGTATCCAATTTACTGGATCCTTGCCATCAAACTTCCTCATCTTGCTTTTTCTTGATTTTATGAGCTCAATCTTGAAACGACTGTAACTATGTACCTTCAGATCTTTAAGTTCTTAAATTATGACCTGTCATAGCCCTCTACGTCCTCTTTCCAATTCCACCAGTCTAATCTAAATTGGATTCTCCAAGAAAGTGTTATGCACAATCTCCCAAGATGACCTGATTATAGACCTTTCCAGAAGAGCGAACTTGTATGAAGTGCCACGTGTCACTGTTTCAACCTTTAGCTCTAAAACATATATAGAAGAAACCACAGTCCATCATCTTTCTTCACCTTCTTACAAAATTTCAATCCAATGCTCAGAGAAAACGTTATGACGATTTTCCCTAGGTCCCCTGTTTGGAATGTAATTTAGGAGTCTGCAAAAATACCAACTTCCTTAGATCATATGTTCGCCAATATAGTACAAAAAGCGTTGAAATTCGTACCTGCAATTTAGTGTGATGTCTTCTCAAATGGGTTTTTTTTCAACTTCTGAAACGTTGCAGAAAAAAAGTTAGAGTGAAAATGCCACTATGACCTGTTTAGAGCAACAAAACCCTAGAATCCAAAGCTCTAATACCAAATGTTATGAAACCAACTCAAGAAAAGATAGAAAAGATAGATCAACGCCTCAGAGTTCAGCCTCTTCGAGGGGGAAACCTCCTTTACATTACATAAATGAACAATTCTTGGATGATACAAATGAAAAGAGGACCTCCTTTCATATATATAGGAGTCTAAAGGGGTCATAACATAATAAGAGCTGACATAACAATAATAATGTAAGGGCACAATAATAACAATAGTGGGCTTCTATGGGGCAGAATAGTAACAATATGGGCACTACAGGGGTACATCAATATAATAAGTGGGTTGTACTAGTAACAATAAAGGGTTACACTACTAGTATAGGGGCCTAACAGCAGTGGTGGGACATCCTCCTCCTCATTGTCATGCGCCTCTATTTGGTTAATTATCACATGTAAGTCTTCCTCCTCTACATTGGATTCGACGGTGATGACTTTGCCTTTTTCTTTTATTGATAATTCACGAACTGTGGGTTTCTTAGGGATATGTGGACTGGTCCCATCATCTGCTTATCTTTCTTCAGTCGTAGTGTAAGTGGTGATTTTGGAACTTCTGGCACAAGAACTGCATCTTCGGTCTCCTCATGGACCATATGGGGCTCTGCAGCCTCACCAACAGTATCTTCAGTGAATTGCACTCCTAGTCTGGTACCAGTCATCGTGTTCACACGGGATATGTTTTGTCGTGTACTCAAAGGTGGCAAGAGTTCTCAGTGCTTAATGCTCTATAATCGCTCAAGTCTCAAACAACCAATTGTTGTCTTGTGGCTAGCCCTGGGGGTTTTATAGCATCTTTTGAATTTGAATTCGACCATTCCCCCTACTTTTGAGTCATTAATGCCTTCTTGGCAGCAGATTGTCCCAAATCAAGCTCTTAATTTGTGTCTTAATTGCCCGCCACCTGCTCCTCCTTGTCTTAAATTAGACATCTTGTCATGAACAGTGACACTAATGGTCACCTCCCAGCCTACCCGCGTGGTAGCACAACCCCCTATGCACGGGCGTGACCCTTGTGACATAGTAATCCTGCACGCAACCTCCTTATTGCGTAGCTCCCACATAAACTCTTTTATAGTCGAGCGCTGAGACTATGCTTCCAATGGTTAGTTAGGTGGTCGCACCACCTGTGCGAGAATTCAATCCACCTTCCATCCTAGTCCACAAGCACTCCTCAATTACATTTGTGAGAATCATCGCTGAGCATTCATCCTTATGCGGTGTGCTCTCATGGTTACTTTTTCTAGTAAGGTGTGGTCGTAGCCATGGTAGTAGAGTCACAAATGCTCGGCGACAATCTTCTAATGTAGTAGTATGGTAGTCTGTATCTGGTCTTGTCATTCTTTATTTATCAATGAGACATGCTTGCAAAATTTCATTTTCCAGTTTTTTGATCTCCACGTCAATTAACATGATTTTCTTCCTTAGTCATACCCTATCCTCTTCGAGTTCACAAAGCTTTAAGGTTCCCTCGCCGAATGGCTTCCTGAATGCGCATAGGTTCACCCTCATGTAACTACATAAACCCTTCATCTTGGGCCTCACGTACTGTCCCAATTGTGGGAGCTATTGCATGAGGATTCCTTTCCTCCAAAATTATGATTTTGACTCTATTCCTCAGCCTCGAAGTCATCTCTGCACTCAGGTTTTTTCACATGGTCCTATAGGCCCATCGAATCGCTAACATGCACAGGTTCCAATCAGTGTGTCTCTCCCGGTAAACCTTGTTGAAGACTCTGCATACCTTATTGAATGCTTCCACGTGGAATGTTTGTGGTACGTGTCGCCTTTCCTGTTGTTGTGTCCTGTTTTGGTTTTTGATCCTTAGTTTGAGGTGGGCTTGAGTGGGCTGCACAACACACGTCTGTACCCATCAACACAGGTGGGAATGCAAGTTGCTCTGTCCTTGCTGCCTGACTCTCATTTGAAGCTAGGGGCTTCCAAACTGTAGGCGCAGCATCCTTCTACATCCTCACCAGTCCTCAAATTTTTCTTGATGCGTACCCCACCATCATGTGGGTGTTGCATGTAGTGCCATTTCAACGCATCAAATCGCTGTTGTTTTAGTACTTCACTTTCAAATTTTCTTAGGAATTCATCCACTTCTGTTAATCCATCATATGTTGGCATCTCTCTTTCCTCTGTTGTCACACAATGTAGTGATCTGATCATCATGTTACAATTCAGCGTCGTCACTTCATGCAACCAATTCTGCAATCGCTCTACTTACTCATCTAAATCCAAAGTGCAAGTGCTTTCGCACTCCCATGAGATCCTCCCATCTGCAGTTGGATTCACCCAATCCTGGTCTCACACAGTTATCTTGTAAATACAATCAAGATCATGATCTCTATTGCCGTCGTGCATTGTTTTAGTGTAGCACACTCCTTCAGTTGGGTCTAGTGGGACTACTACGCGTAGTGACTTTTTCTCGAAGATCATTTTACACTTCTTCAGGTTGATAACTTCATTCATATTGGTGGCCCATTATATTCCTAACAATACGAGATAGGGATTGATTTCATCAACAATCTCTATTACCTCAAAATCCACCTGTGCGCTCGTGCCTTCAATATCAACTGTTACCCCTTACAACCTTCCCATGGGCAAAATCTTCTGTTGGTTCGCCATTCATAATTGAATAGGGGACCATTATAACATGGGCCTGTCCATGCGTTCCCATGTTTGCTTCGGTAATACATTAAAGTCTGAACCCAAATATAGGATTACCTAATCCATTTCATACTCACCAATCTATGCAGTCAACCTCATCTTCCTTCCAGTGTGCAATGCATACTTCCCCAATTTCTGAAAAGGTAGTGAGCATTGAAGGATCCATTCCTAGCTCTGGTTGATCCTTACTACTTGAAGTTGAGGCCTCCGTGAAGCTCTTCTTAGCTTCCATGAGTGTCTCCTTTGCGCATTCTAAGTCAAACTAAGGTTCCCTTGTAGGAGCCTTGTGAACCCATGTCGCAAACTCAGTGATAAATTCTCCTATTATTCGGTCGAGCCAGTAGTCCACAGCTCATGCTATCATATCCTTTGAGGCTTCTAGTCTGCGCACTAGCTCCAGAGTCCACACTATTGGTTTGTCGAGCCTACACCTCTGTTATAGACATTTTTGGGCACTGCAACCCCAATCATAAATGTCCATAAACTGATGGCTCCTAAGTCCCTAAAAGTTTTGCTTCACTACCTAAAGGAACAAGGTCAGCTGATTACATCATCTCCCATAAATTCTCCACTAAAAACTACTCAGAAATGGTCAAAACTAGACCATACTAAATACCCAGTGCAGAGGTTGCGATGCATATCACCTTCCCAATGTAAAGGGTGTGATGCATACTAAATGGTTGCTCTGTAGGGTGCGATGGTCGGGAATGGACAAATGGCACAGACAATTTGCAAGGTGGAAGATCATGGAATCTTCTAGAAGCTTCCCCTCTGACACTGGCCTCTCTGTTTTCGACCAAGGATGAGTAAGAGATCATCAATCTCCAAGTGGAATCAAGAACTATCAGAGAGATGACACTAATCAAGACCCTAGAAGATGACTCACCCCCCTACAATCATCTATATATGGATCCCTCATCACAGAGATCTAGGGGCTGGAATCTTGTATCTTGTAGAGAAGTGTTGTTGGTTTTCTGGTGTAACTTCATAGTGTTGGGTGATCTAAGCTTTACTTGAGGTGAATAAGGGCTTTCTTGCTAGAGGATGATGTTGGGTTAGAACATATGGTTGTAATCCTCTTGCTATTTTTTATCTTAATAAAGCTATTCAAGTTTTCCTCCATATTCTTGTATGTTTGTTTATATATGCATTTGTATGGTTAACACATATCTGGTCCTGTGTTATTTATGAATATAGATCTCTGTTCTTCAATAGTAGTATGTTTCTTTGATTTCATAGGTGCTCTTTAAAGCTGGGAAGACGAATAAGAAGCAGAAAAGGTCTATCAGGAAGGAGAGGAATCAAGCAAGGAAACCAATCGCAAGACTAAGGTTGGGCTCCTTTGTTCCACTCTTATCTATTTTCATAAAGGAAAGCGAAAGTATACTTTACTTGTTTGTTTCTAAGATAGCTACGAGTCTTAGTGGGAATAGCAGCTCTGAGTGGACACTATTCCCATAACAAAATGGCGACTCCACTGGGGAGCGAATAGATTGTTTGTTAGCCTATCTTTGTTTGTTTTATAAACTTACAGATGGAGCCTGAAGTCAAGCCAGCTAGCCTTCGAACTGCATTTGTTATACAAATTCAAAGTAGATCAATGCTGCCTCTGTCTATCTCTGGTTTTGTTTATGAATTAAACAGTCGATTTGCATACCTTCTAATTTCCCTAAGTGGTGGCTCTAGTAACCTCCTTAGATCAACCCCTATGATTTACATTTACTGAACATCACTTACTCAGCCTAAATCCCTGAACTGAATTGCAAATTGTGAGAAAAAACTCGTTAAAAGTCTTGCACTAGTACCATCGCACCCTGCCTTCAAGGCAGTATGTTTGCATCGCACTTCCTGTGTGCAGTAGGTAGCTGCATACTGAATCCACTGTGTGACAGGTGCAATGATCAGGGAAGGTTAACTTTACCTTCAGACTTTAGTTTTTCCTTCACTATTTTCAGTTCTATTCAGGAGTTTTGTTGTATGTGGTTAGTAGATCTCTATGAAAACCCCCTTCTCTTACATCATTCCACCTCTATTGTGCAAAGAACTGTAAGTGTTTTTACGTATTGTGCGCCATTTTCAGTTCTCTTTTGCAAAGAAGTAGCATAGACGAACTGTTGTTTCTTAATCTGAAAATGTCGTAACTGTTGTTTTCAGTCATAGAAGACAATCCCATTGTTCTTGATAGTCGATTATACCATTACTCTTGTATATGATTTGAATTAGTAGTTTTTGAAGTGTTGAAAATCAATTTTCATTTCGAAATTGCAAAGTGTTTCCCTTACCTTCACTTCATTTTGAAAAGAAATTTGTTGAGTATCGTCGCTTTGAAAATAATTCATATTTTCACATAGCTTTCTTATCATCATTCATACATTAAGAAGGCTCAAAACAAATACATGCATGCACATTTGCATTTAGACTGCTTGGTTTGATTTATGACAGTGCATTTAGTGTGTGCTCTGTGCTCTTTTTTGAAAGACTCTCAACTTTCTTTCTTTAGTAGCTAGGATTTTCATTACCAAAGGAAGATTAAACAGTTGTTTATCATCTTAGACTGCATTTTAGGAATTGTATACACATCACGTGGTGAACCTGAAAGGAAAATTTTTAAACAAGATCAACTTAAAATAGATTTAATGAATCTAACAACACTTTGGAACCTAACGCACAACATCTAGAGGTCTAGGCTAGAGAAGTATTCCGGCGTCATAAAACCTGGTAACTATTGTTTTCATTCATGGTTGGGTGATTCCTCCACTGTGAGACGACAAGTGTTGGTACGGACTTGTGCTCCCATGTACCGTTGAGTATATATTGGGAGACCACAATAGGTTGCATCCTTTATCCTTAGGAAGCCGTGTCTACCACCCTATCGATTGCAATGCACTAAACACAACATTCGAGAAGATTAATTGTCGTACCATAAAAAGTATTCTGCAATTTTGCGATTGGTTTGGTAATCCCTCTGCCTAGATTTCCAGAGAAGTCTATTTTGCTCCTTTTAGGACTCCTTAAAAGAAAAGGTCCATCTGAGCACTTGTCACTTTAGGCTCATTAAAAATCGAAGGCGACTAGAGTCATCTTTTGTTTCTCGCTCTTTAAAATAAAAAAAAACAAGTTGGTGTCAAGCGCTAAATTATTTTAATCAGAATAACATCACAAGTTCCCTCGTTGGTCTTTAGGTTGAGAAAAATGGAGTCTACCAACCAAGGATTTCCCCTTGGAGGAAATCCTAGTCCTTTCTCCTCTTGGGGAGATGTTGGTGTGCCCCATATGACCACATTGTCACTTCCAGGGTTGACGATTGGTTTGCCTATATGGCTCTTCTCTACCTCTATCATTCAGAATCTCATAATTCCTGAACAGTCAAGTCAGCAACTAGATGATACTAGAGCTTCCTCCCAACCTTCTACTTCATCTGTTTCTCCCTCTCCTCCTTCCTCTTCGCTTGATAAAGCTGGTAAAGCTCAAGATCAAGTAGCTGAGAAGAAGAAGAAGTAGAAAGAGAAAAAATAAAAGAAGAAGAAGGAACCAAAATTGAAAGGGGGCAACCAGGCGTCGTCTAGCGAAAATCCTCACACCACACCGTCTAAACCTAAATCTCCATGTCTCATTTGCAATGGAGACCACTATCACCGAGATTGTTCCTGCATCTCTCAGATCTTAAGGGACTGGTCTCCTCGTTTGCACAATCTGGTGTCATCAACCTCTAATGATCATGTTGAAAGCACACCGTCAACCATTGAAAGTGAAGTATCTGTACAGAAAAGGAATCACAAATTTCCTTGTAAATTGTGTGAAGGAAATCATGCCATCAACCGTTGTCCCTTCCTTGACAAAGCTAAAAGAGTTTTGGATGACCATCCTGCTTCACCACGACGGCTCCCTCCTGGATATAATGTTATGCTTCTTAACCTGCAAAAGATACCCAAATACTGAATATGCAAAGAAAAGAGACCGAGAACACAGAATGGCAATGACTTTATTATTCAGAGAGAAATGTTCACTTGCCTCTTCGAGGGGGCAACCTCCAATAGAGCAGAGCTCAATTACAAAAATAAGACACGATGCTCCTCGCAGGGAGTTACTATCCTTTATATATGACTCCTACAAGTAATACCACGGGTCAATACCGCTTATTACTAATACCATCTATCTAATACT
>APFE031523042.1:0-39164 GCA_000404065.3 Pinus taeda | reverse complement strand
TTAAAATTTGTTGCATCTCAGGATGAAGTGGCGGCTGCTTGGTTTCGACTCCCTGGATGGCATTAAATTGAGCTACCACTCCATGATTGCCCTTTTTTAACAATTTTTCTATCCTTTGCGAGCTTATGATAGAGGGGGCTCCCGCCTGGAGTCCTCGGAGGGTATGTGTGTGGTCGTTCTGCTTAAAACTCATATACAACTCCTGGAAATCCATTGTGACTGGCCCAAGAGTGCGGAGCCAATCAGCTCCGAGGACAATGTCACAACCCCCCATGTTGATGGCAAACATGTGGGTTTTCAACTGATAATCCCCCATTTGAAGTTTGACATTTTCACAACGGCCTTCACATTTCATTGTGCCCTTATCTGCAATTTGAACTTGGAAGTTAGAAACTGCTCGTACAAAGCAGTGCACTGTTTCTGCGACTTTTTGATGGATGAAATTATGTGTACTTCCACTATCAATCAGAACTACTACTGGGCGATGTTTAATAAACCCTCTGATTTTGAGCAATTGAGGGGAAGAAATCCCTGCCAGGGCATGCAACGAAATAACTAGTTTGTCAGAGACATCGTCCTGTTGGTTATCGTCCTCTAGCGGCTCATGTTCCCTAAGTGTAGGATCTTCCTCTGTTGAGGTGTAGTCAGTGGCATCTATTTGAAAGAATTTGGGCTCCTTACATTTATGACCTTGGGAGTATTTGTCATCGCAGTAGTAACATAGTCCTTGCTTCCTTCTTTCGGCCATTTCCGTAGGGGACACCTTTTGGATCTTAAGTGTTTGAGTCGTGTGCTGCGCCTGTGGGAGGCGACCTTTAGCGGGGAAATTTGGGCAACTGTATTGGGCTGCTAATGCACGTTCCACCTTACGAGCTACCTTGCAAGCCTCCATCCACGTGGGAGGGTGGTGAAGTAGCGCTTGAGCTCTGATGGCTTCTTTAAGACCGCTGATAAAACATTCCGTGTAGAACTCATCTGTGACCCTTAGTGTGGAAAGCTAAGCTTTCAAAAGCATTAATATATTCCTCTACTGTACCAGCCTGTCTGAGCTTAGTGATACGACCCAAATAAGAGTCTTCTTGTTCAAAGCGATCTTTAAGAGCTTTGGTAAATTGGGCCCAAGTCCTAAAATATCCATTGGAGTGCTGATGCCATTCCCACCATTGCCACCATTCATTGTCGAAATACATGCTCCCCAACACAAGCTTAGTTGCATCATCTAGGATCTGATTCAATTTGAAATACTGGTCCATTTGTGCTAGCCATGCTGCTGGGTGAGAACCGTCAAATTTATGCATATCCAACTTAGGAAGTTGCTGATTAGGTGGTGGATGGGTGTGCCAGACGTGAGGAGAGTGGCTAGATTCATTGTAAATGCCTTCATAGCCATTATACCCCTCCTCGTGGGCTTGCTCCTTGCCATTTGACCTCAAATCCTCCTTGCCATCTCCTTGCAATTTCTCTAGCTGGAGACTCATTCCTGTAAGTAGGGTGTTCATTTTACCCAGATCTATTTTGTCCAGCTGAGTGTGGATTTTGTTCACCGTTTCCTCCAGTTTGTCCATCCTTTCATTGGCCATCGCTTGAGCTCTAGTTGCTACCATACATTGTCGTGATGAAAAATTGGGACCGCTAAAAAATAATTTTTTTTTGCCCAATTAATTGAATGGTACCTCCATGCTCAGCTCGCCGTCCTGATTTTAATGGGCTATATCACCAATAAGCATCCCGGAACATCTCAATTTTTTTTTTTTTTTTACTCCTAACGGAGTTTTACTCCTTCTTGATCAATACTGCAGTCGCTAAATCCTCAAAAATGTCAATGCGGCCAAAAGTCCTGCGACAATTATACCCTGGTATAGGAACCCTGCACAATGCTTCTGGTCTGCTAGATCTGAGAGAACTGGCTGGTTGGGACCGATGTCTGCTGCAGCTGCACTCCTTTGCTCAAGTGGATCTGGAAGAGATGATGAGTAAAAAAGGAACTAGGGTTTTGGGGAGTGTCAGGTGCCACAGATCGCAATATACATAAGGGTCTGGCAGTAGTACTCGGCCCAATGTTTCAGGGCTCTAACTAAGGAGGGTCGACCGTACCCTTAGCCGTACCACCCGACTACCCTATCGTACAGGCGAGTAATCTGTCCGAGTGTTGTTCTCGGTGTACTGTAGCCACAAGACGGCCGAAAGTTTATCTATGGCGAGGCTTCAAGGTAGCTATGGGGCTTCCTATATACCCAGAGGGTACGTGGAAGATAGTCTGTGCGCGGTTCTGTCTAATGCGCTACTACTCGAAGGGGTACCCACAGGGGTTACAAGGGAGTCCAACAGACGTGACCACCTCTTGTATTTCCTGCGTGCATGACTCCCCAAATCCGCAGATTTATGCACTCAACGACAGATCCCGTGGTTTAAAGACGCCGGAACATGTCTCGAGCCAAAAAAACATTTGCTACTAAATGGAGATCCCACCGGCCCTGGAAGTGCTCTGATACCACTTGTTATGCTCTTTAACCTGCAAATGATACCCAAATACAGAATATGCGAAGAAAAGAGACCCAGAACACAGAATAGCAATGATTTTATTATTCAGAGAGTAATGTTCACTTGCCTCTTTGAGGGGGCAACCTCCAATAGAGCAGAGCTCGATTACAAAATAAGACACGATGCCCCTCGCAGGGAGTTTCTATCCTTTATATATGACTCCTACGAGTAATACCACGGGTCAATACCGCTTATTACTAATACCATCTATCTAATACTACGGCCCATTTGCAACTAACTGTGGTTCCTTTATTAATTGCGGATTAACCACTTACAATTATTAATATGGGCTTTATTGACTCTTGACTATGACGTGGTCCCATTACATAGATAAGGGGGTTAGGGTGGGACCCTAACATGGTCTTTATTGGAATTTGGTGATAGTCAGACTTCAAATCAATCTTGTTGAAATACTTGCCCCCCTTGAACTGGTCCAGAACGCCATCAATCCATGGGATTGGATACCTGTTCCTAACAATGATTTTGTTTAGTGCCCGATAATCAATGTAGAGCCTCCATGTCCCATCCTTCTTTTTTACAAGTATAATCGAGCTCCCACGGGGTGAGGAACCTGGTCGAATGTGCCATTTTTGCAATAACTCCTGGATATGTCGCTTGATCTCTTCATGTTCTAGAATGGAGCAGCAGTATATTGACCCATTGGGTAGGGGTTCTCCAAGAGTCAAGTTGATCGAATGCTTGACCTAATAGTGCAAGAGTACCCCAATGGGTGAGGAGAAGATGTCCCTATATTCTTCCATGACCTTACTGTTGTAGCGGCTACAACCACCCTCCAAAAATTTTCCTAAGCTTCATTTGGAGCGTCCCTCCTAAATCACAACAGCTTATTTCGCACTAATCCAAGTAATTGTGCTTTGATTGACCTTCATCCTTTGCATCATGGCTTATGTTTTCTTACTTGATTTACTGTCTAGCCCACAAGCCGATCCCTTGACTTGGTCTCAACCCAATCCTGGGCTTGCCTTAGAGAGCTGTGTAATCCTTGA
This sequence comes from Pinus taeda, assembly GCA_000404065.3. NCBI lineage: Eukaryota > Viridiplantae > Streptophyta > Pinopsida > Pinales > Pinaceae > Pinus > Pinus taeda. The sequence goes on along the minus strand of APFE031523042.1, from coordinate 35,616 downwards.
GGGAAACCAACCTTTCCCTTAGGAATTGCACAGTCCAAGCTAACAGTGAGCTTTCAGCTCCAAAATTGCGCAGTCCCAGTTGACAGCCGACCTTCAGCTGGGAAACTACACAGAGCATGAGAGGCATCCCAATACTACTCAGCCGAGAAATTACGCAGAAGCTTCTCCCTCAACAGCTGCCCAGTGCATGACCCAGCGAGTCGCTGAGTCCTTCAACGACGCAATCTCTCGAGGCAATGCATGGCACCTTTTCTAGATTATTGTAGTCATCCTTCTCATTGTAACAATTATTGTAGTCGTCCTCTCACACTCCGCGTTTACAAAATATTATTGGTGTTCAAATACAATTAAAAGACTTTGACATTTGTTGGAACGACTTAGGGGAGGGAAAAATCGATGATCCTTCACTATGTTCAATTCAATATTGTATGATTTTTTGTTTTACCGAATTCAACTATTAAAAAGATTTGATTTAGTAAAAGTTTATTTGAGTGAGTTGAGTTGCGGATAAAAATTGATTCTGATCGTCGAACAGACACGGCTTTACGGAAGAAAGACTTCACATTTTCCACGATCGGACTATATCTTCCACAATCATAATTTGGGACGAGACTTAGGGCTAGCTAAAAGTGAAATCCACTGTGGTGAGTGGAGTTATTATAATATAAAAATTGGTTTCTAACGGAAGGCAGTTCGAAGTTTTGTGGTCCAATGCTAAATTAGTTCGACTTCGAAATTTTAAAAATCAAAATTTTAAATATTTCACTTTGGAATAAAGATTTCCGACAAGCGTCTTAGGCATTTTTTAAATTAATCCGACAGAAACAATAAAATGAAAAAAAAAATATTTTTAAATTAATTCGTAAAACGCATAAAACAAATTTTCAGAAAAAAATCGATTACAAAATTCTCATATCTAAATAAATTAAAAAAAAATACAATTTAAAATTATATTTTACAACACATTTTAATTGTAATTAATTAGCAGAATAACATTATTATATTTATAAAGTAAATAAGCAAACTTTACGACACAATGGAGATTTATAAAACTCTATGTACATTCTAATGTTTTTATTATCATTCTAAGTTTCATTATACTTTTGAATGTTTTATAATTAATGATTTTTTTGCTATCTATGTTGAATTTAGCGTTGCATATTTTGTTAAAAGGAAATTTTAAAAAAATTGAAAGCTATTAAAATATAGTTGCATAAATTTTTTTAAATTAGAAAAAGGTTTAGTATTCTTATTTTTAAAATAGTTAACAAAATTAGCTTCCAAATTATTATAATTAATTCTCTTATAATGAAATAATATTCTAATATTTTAGAAAATAAGATTAGCTTGATAAGAAAGCTAATTTAAGATAGGTTGGCCTTTAAAGTTAATATTTGATCTAAGCAAACATAATTACTTTTAAAATTATATTTAAAGTTGTAAGAAATAATTAAAACAATTTCTTTGGTTGCTTTGTCAAATTTCCAAAAGCTTTTGATATAGTTAGTTGAAATAATCATTCGAAGAGACCCAAAGGTAATAGGGTTCCATTTAAATGACAATTGTAGTGATTAGGTATTATGAGAGGCTCATTGTCAAATTTAGAAGTAGCTAGAGATAATTAGAAGAAATCAATTGTAAAATAAAGGTTACCATATGTTCCTTATTATTTTTTGCATTTATATAAACATTCTAAAGGAAGTAGCTTGCACAAAGACTAATCTATTGAGGCTAGTCATTATTCTCCTTCTTTAAACAAATGATATTATTATTTTAGCAATGGGTCATCTATCCTTTATTTTCCCATGAGAAACATCGTTATATTCCATATGAGGAATATACATGTTTCAATCCTTAAGGGAATGTTGAAACTCAACAATAAGGATAGAAGTCATTATGAAAAAGCTTATCACTTAGGAGAACAGAACTTTGGTGGGGAGGATAAGAATCATTCTTCCCAATCATATGAGATAAACCCAATTGACAAGTGGTTAACCTAAGCTTGAAAATCATTTGTAAATTGTCATGGATATTCCAATGGATAGTTCGTCACGACATATCTGTTAAATTATGCTAAAAAATTGAAATCTACATCATGAGAGTAAATTTCTCCTTAGATTTCTAGATTTGTTAAGTATCGTTTATTGTGTATGAATGCAAATTATAATTATGTAAAAAATAGAGAACATCAAAATAAAAATCACAAACCACAACTTAATGCAAGATGTAACCAAGGAAACTCTTTCAGGCGAAAACCTAGCTAGAAGGTGAGGCCACTTTGATCTCTTTATTTGAATAGAAAAAGGATGCAAGTAAAAAGAAGTGAGGGTTGTGGGATGCTATAGTGCATAAATCCCATTTGTTTTCTCTCTCCCTAACCACTCTTGGTTACTACGTTCACCTATGATACAAAATGCACTAGAATATAATAGAAACACTTTTCCTCCTAGAGACTTGATTATAACACAACCTAATAGCCTACTTGATCCAAATTTATGAAGGAACGAAATGAAATACAAGCATAAACAGAAACATAGAGATACAACGAAAACACAACTTTAATTCATTAATAACAAAGTACTAAAAATTGTTTACATGCAGAATGGAAATAAACTAGCTCAGGCGATGGTAGCTTATCTCTAGGAAGAGATGTGGTGGCTACATGCCTTCTAAACTATGTTATAATGAGACTCAATGGATTTTTTTATCATTAAGAAACAATGGGAAACCCTAGAAATCCAAATACATTACTCTAGGAGATTAAGCGCCAAAAGCTTGTAAGCACCGTTGGGGTTAGTTAGAATGTCAAATTCTCGGGGTTGTAACTTTGGCATATGATATTTGTTTGACTACCATAATACCTTGTTTGGAAGATCTCTAAGAGGAGGCAAAAAAAAAACAACAAATTGGTCTTGCACTTTTTGGTCTCTCCATTTTCCAAAAAAAAAAAAAAAATCTTTTACGCCCTCAAAACAGCTCCAAAAGTTTAAGATATGAAAACTGTCAAAAATAGTAAGTTACACTACAATTAAGGAATCTGAAAAGAAACAACAGTGGGGGTCCAAGTGGAATAGGTGAGTGACCACCAATATCCACCTAGATCAGTCCTCCCCCCTTAAGAATCAATGGTCCCCATTGTGTTGAGTACCTCCATGAGATTGGGAAACTTCTTCTGCTGCACTTGGTCCTTAGTGAGCCACTTACCTTAGTGCAGGAGTTAGCTAGGTTTGACAACCCGATATAGTTGGATCTTTTGTTGGTGAGTGTTCTTAGTGTATGTGTCTGTGATCCAATCAGTTGTGGCTAGTTCCATGCAGTGTGCATTTAGCTTTGTTGGTGCGAGGTGTTCTATAATGTTTGTTATGTCCAGTAATGGTGGAAAGTATGGTTGAATGCAGTCCACATTGAACACTAGGTGCAGGCCAAGGAATGGGGGAATTCTAAGCTCAAAATGATTCTCTCCCACAATCTTGGTGATTGTGTAAGGATCATATTGGAGTGGTTTGAGGTTTCGTTGGGCTCTGACAAGGCATTCTTTCTGCAAAGCAACCAAACTTTGTCACCCACCTGAAACTTGTGTGGCACCTGATGTTGATCATGCTGCTGCTTGTACTTGGCATTGGAATTCTCCAAGATGTCATGAACCTAGTGGCAGATGTGTTGCATGCATTAATTAAACATGGTTTCTTTATCAGCCTCAAACTATACATTTATGGATTATGTTTGTGTAGTTGCATGAGGCATGGTGACATTAATCAGACACAATGGTTGAAATCCCAAACCCACTTCAAAGGGATTGTAACCAGTCAAGCTATGGAGAGCTCTGTTATAGTTATGCTACACATAGGGAAGGCTCACATCCTAGGTTTGTGGATGCTTGGAGTTGTACATGCAAAGTATTTGCACTACCATCTAGGTGACGACCTTTGTCTGGTGATCAATCTGGGAATGGAATGTAGTCGACATGGTGAGATTGGTGTCCAATAGTGTCTAGAGTCTCAATAAAAATGTGATCAGGAACATTCTATCCTGATCTGATATAATTTTCTATGGGATCCAAAAATGTACCCACACTCATTCAAAGAAGACTTTAGCAGTGTCCTCTGTTGTGATACTCTTCTTCTAGACTGCCAGTACAGTCATCTTAGAATAATTTTAAATGGCCACAAATACACAATCATTACCATGCTTGGTAGAAGGGAGGGAAGACAGATAGTCTGTGGAGATGGATTCCCAGGATTGGATGGGAGTAGGAAAGGGAGTGTACAAGCCTTACTTATTGATGGTCGGCTTGGCGATGGCACATGCAGTGCATGACCTGATATATTTTCCAATATCCTATCAAAGTTTGGACCAATAAAAGTACTTTTATAGTACAACCACAATTTTCTCCACACCAAAGTGTTTTATGACCCGACAATAGTGCACCTCCCAAATAATCTTGGCACACTTGCTTGAAGGAACACAAATTTGGCACAAGTATCATAATAATGCATCCTAGAGGTGGAAATAGGGAAATTGCTTTCCATCCACTAGATTTTGGTATGTGGTGGTAAACACTGGATCATTTTTGTACAATTGTGGCCATCCAGAGGTCTCTTGGCCACAAGAGTTGAGAACAATATTCATTGTATCAACTGAGGGTCAGCTGAGGCAATCTGTAACATGATTGGTGCTACCATTTTCGTATTTAATGTTCAAGTGGAATTGTTGCAGCTATGTAGACCACTTTTGATGGTGATTGTTCTACAACTTCCCTCATGTTTGTATAAAAGAAAGAGGTTGGAGACCTGTGTGGATAATCATCTCCTTCCACATAATGTAATGTTTCCATTTTCGGCAATCCCACACATAGAATAGATCTCTTTATCATAGGTGGGGTACTTCTGAATTGTATTGGAAAGTGTCTCACTATGATAGGCCACTGGATGATTATGCTTGGTCAGGACTGCACCAATAACATATTCAGAGGTGTCTGTCTCAATTTCAAATGGCTACTTCAAGTCTAACAATGTGAGTATAGGTGTAAAGCAGAGGCGGTGCTTCAACTCAATGAACACATTCTATTGGGACTTGGACCAGGAAAACATTTCTTTCGCCCCGCCCTTGGTAATATCACTCAAAGGCCAAGTGATATGGGAGAATCCCAACTCGAACCTCTGATAAAAATTTGCGAGGCCAAAAAAGCTATAAAGCTCTTTTAGAATGGTTAAGGTTGACCAATCTCGAATGATTGGATCTTAGCTGGATCCACATTGTAACAACCCTGGAGAAAATTCCATGTAATAAAAGTTAATAAAGGCAAAATAATATCCATAGTTGATGGGACACTTATTCCAAGTTGAATGTTGGGCGAGACATCCTAGTGCAGGTGTTCATTTGGTTTATTATGGCTAAGGAAATTAAAAAAGGCAATGGCTAAGGCTTTGGAAAGGAAAAGTGGCATTTTTGGCACATTTATTTATGAAAATAATGGAAATTAGGAGAAAAGGAAGGTGAAAGGTCACATGTTGCATGTGAGGAGGAAAATGAAGGAAAATAATCTAAAATGAATAAAATAGAGGCCTTATTGATAAAAAGGCTTCTGAGGATCAATTTGTAACCTTTTGTCACTTCAGTTTTGGAGCTCTTTCATTATTATCTCTCTTTCTCTCACTCTTCGACACTTAGAGTTTTCTTGGATCACTTTTGGATTGGATCAAGAAAGGAAAAGAAGGAAAGAGGAAGGAAGGAGAAAGCAAGGAAGAGAAGGATCAAGCAACTACAACACTATTCTTTGTAGGTATCGATTTGCATGTGTATTTTCCTTGCTAAACTCGGCATGCATGGAATTTCATGTGGTTCTTTTGTTGTTATGACATGGGTTTTTCCAGGTGTGATAGTGTTTTCAGCCTAGCCTTGCCATTTCTGGATAGACATGGTGTGATGGGGTTCTCATGTTTTGATTGAGTTGGATTTCCAGATCGATTCGAAGTTGAGTGGGGTGGATCTTCGAATGATATAGCACATGGCCTAGTGGTCCCTAAACCAAACTGTGGATCACACTAAAACGACTGGTCTAGCAACCCCTGAGCCAAACTATGGGTTGCGGTAAAGCCAGGATTGTGTTGTCTCAGATGGCCTATGAATCCTTGCCAGTTAGTGGCAGGATATACGGTAAAGCCTATAGGTGGTTTGCCCTTAATTAGGCCTAGGAATCCTTATCGGTGAATGGCGGGATATACGGTAAAGCTTAGAGGGTGGTGTCTTGGTTTAGGGTCTAATGATCCATAGATCATATTATGGACTGCGGTAAAGCCTGAGAAATTAAGAGACGGGAAAATTCCTCACAGTGTAGGTGGAGAAATCCGGTGGCATTGATGTTTGTTTGGCCTAGTGATGAGGTGGAGATAATAGTAAATCCTATTATGACAAGTTTATTGTGTTGGCCTAGTGATCCAGGATGGATTACAGTAAAGCTTGGTTTTTATTGAGGAGGACGAGGTGGTGTAGCCTCAGGATACCCCGGTTGGTTCTTTTGGTTTGAGTCCCACATTCATACTTGGAATATGGCATGGGGTGAATGCTTGAAGAGAGATTTGGCTCAGCCATTCTATGGTCAGTTGGAACATGGTATTCCCATCCCAGGTTTGGATTTTGCATCATCAATATGAGGTTGTTTCTCCTTGTATTTCTATGTGTATTATATTGGTTTATATGTGTATCATATGGTTGTGATTCCATTGGTATTTATGATGCTTTTATGCTAGTTATGTATGTGTTTTATGATAGTGGCTATGTATGGCTCTCATCATGTTTTTACTTGTAAATGGATGAACAATGTATTTATGACCTAATAGATGATAATGCATCAAATTATATGAAGGAACAATGTTTCTTAGCGATTCTCAGATAAGTATGATATCCGTATGCTTAAATATGTTGTTTACACCTATATATTACATATTTGTGATATGTTTGACGACATGCCTGTCATGGCTATTGGAGGTCTGATTAAGGGTTTGTTTAAGTGTTTGCTTTTTCATCATTGTTTCCCTATTATTTTATTGTTCTGAATGTGTCATTCAATTCTGGGCAGTGACCTGGGCTCTAAGCCTGAAAAGTGTCTCAAATCTCGGGGACTCCGGCACAACACTTGACAATTTAGTTCTTGGACGTTGGCATGCCTTGTCATGAGAGTGTCCAAAGCCTCTTGGACATTGGCAGGCCTACAGCACGAGAGTGTCCAAAGGTCAAGTGGTCAAAAAAATTAGTAGGACCCAAGGGCTAGCAACCTGAGTGGTTGGGATGGCTCCAAGGAGTCTTATAGCTAACTCGAAAGGTTTGTATGTTGTGTTGCTTTCGATTCCAATTCCTTAAGGTCACATAGGAGGTTGAATCTAATCATAGTATCCTCTCATCACATGTTTACCCTAGTCGGTCGGTTACTTGGGTAAATGTGGGAGGAGGGTGTTACATAGTGATATCAGAGCATGGTTCACCCTTCAAACTAGATGGGTGTTGTGTTGGTCATGCATTCATGTCATTTACAAGTGTGATTAATCATCCTTGTGGTCTATTTGCTTGTTTTATATGCATGGTGTCAGTCATGGTTGTAGTGATGTCGCCATATGAAACATGATGTTGTTATTATGAAGTATGTCATCATGAGTGTATAATTAGTTACATATTGTCTATGCTTATGTATTGTTAATATACATTGGTATGGTTATTGTTGTCATGCATGAGTTCATGGTATGTGTAGTTGACATGGTCATGTGTTGATGACTGGACCCTGGCTAGACTGATGGTTACATGATTATGTTCTTATGTATTATATGTATATATTTTTTTAGGATTATGTTATACATGTGTCACTCTGATTTGATGATCTTGTAGACGAGATATCCTCCCTAAATTATGCTAAGGTACATTGGTTTATTGTGATTTGGTTTAGCTAACATAGCATGCCTTGCAGGAAAGAGATTAAAGTGACTAGCAAGATGGTAGACTACAAAGATTCTCCCTATGATTCAGATGAGCAATGTGCTGTTGGGAACTCTTTTGATTTGGTATACACATTGAGAAGCTTGAAGGAAAGAATAAGGAGTTGTAAGGTGGATAATGACAGGATCATACAGGCACAAGAGAAACAAACAGAGGTTAATGTAATACTTCTTTAAAATTTATCAAAATTGCAACGACAAGGGCCACTTCAGATCAACCATGGGCAGGATGAAAAAACTAATGGGGAATATGGCAACATGTCTCATGGTGGTCACATTTTAGATAGAGATGAAACTATTAGAGATGGTAGGTTGTTGGATACTCCAGATATGAGAGGTGATGGATACATGTACTATTCTAGTTCTGATTGTGAGAGGAATCATGATCATCATCGTTATCATCCTTACAGGAGGAGTGATAGGGGATACTTTCCAGATGAGTTTAAGAAAGCAAATCCACCTACTTTTGATGGAGATGTGAAGAATTCGGAATATACAGAGGCTTGGATACTTGTGATGAAGAAGTTATTTTAGCTACAAGAGTACACATAAAACATGAAGGCAAAAATTTATATCTTCAGCCTGAGAGATAAAGAAGACATCTAGTGGGAAGATGTGAAGTGGGTTAGAGACATCAGGGCCGATGACTTGAATTGGCACGAGTTCAAGAGGCTTTTCAGGAAGAAATACTTGTCAGAAAGGTACTATGACGGTAAGGCCAAAGAATTATACGAGTTAAAGATGGGATAAATGACAGATGAAAATTACATGACCAAGTTTCTAGAGTTATTGAGGTATGTATCGTATCTTAAAGATGACAAGGCTAAAGTTCAACGATTTGTCAGCAAATTGTCCTTAGCATTTGGAGATCAGATTGAGTATGATGAACCTCAGTCACTTGAGGAGGTTATTGGGAAATTGAAACATTTCTATGAACAATCAAAGCGTAAGAATGAATCTCAGCAAGGATGGAAAGGAAAGGATGAGGATAATGGTAAAGGTAAATGGTAGCCAAAAATAACAAAACCTCAGAATGCATATGAGAAAGATAATGTGGCACTGCAAGAGAGGTTCAATGTAGCTAGACATGGAGATGAGTCACAACAACAGCATAGAGGTGAGGTTATTAGTCGACTAGATTGATGGACATGCAGTAAGTAGCATCTTAAAAGATATTGTCCACAAAACATGGTTGTAGGCCTCATATATAGTGCATAGGAGGCACAGACTGTTGGGGATGTTGGTCAAAGTGTTCCTCATATTTATGCAGCATTGGATAACAAATATGTAGACCAACATGCATCTATCATTGAGATGGATGGTAAGGTTTGTGATCAAGTTATTTCTATTTTGATTGACCCTGGATCTAATTATAGCTATGTTAGTGTTGACTTAGTGGATAAGTGTGGTTTTAGTATGGAATTGCATGCAGAATCTTGGTTAGTGCAGTTGGCTACATGTACAAAGAAGTGATTTCATCATTGAGTAAGAGCTTGTGCATTTGATTTGAAAGGTATGCCTACTACAGCACATTTGAAAGCATTACCATTGGGATCCTACAGTATGTTGTTGGGAATGTATTGGTTGTATCTTCATAGAACCAAGGTGGATTGTTATGACAAGGCCATTGAGTGTGTGGATGACAACAAGGAACCAAGAGTCTTAGAGGGAAAGAAGAAATCCACATTAGTTAGGATCGTGATAGATATGCAGGAAAAGTGTAGTCATTGGAAAAGGGTGTAAGTTATTCGTGGTGCACATTTCTAGTGACAAGTGTACGGAAGTTGAGGATGGATATGTTTTGAGAAGGTACCCAGTCCTACAATAGTTTCAGGATGTGTTTCCTGAGGACATTTCATAGTTTCCACCTCACTGGGAAGTATAATTTTCTATTGATTTATTGTGAGGGGCAGCTTCAGCATCAAAAGCACCTTACAAGATGAGCACACATGACTTGGTAGAATTGAAGTTGTAGTTAAAGGAAATGTTGGACAAAGGATACATTAAGCCAAGTGTATCAACTTGGGGCGCACCATTATTTTTTTTAAAGAAGAAAGATCAAACTCTCAAATTATGCATTGACTACAGACAGTTGAACAAAGTAACCATCAAGAACATGTATCCATTATCGAGGATTGATGAATTCTTCGATCAGTTGAAGGGAGGAGCAGTGTTCTTGAAGATTGATCTGAGATCTGGATATCACCCAATACACATAAAAGAGGAGGATATTTACAAGACAACTTTCAACACTAGGTATGGGAATTATAATTTTGTTGTAATTCCATTCGGTTTGACTAATGCTCTAGCTACATTTATGTGATTGGTGAATAGTGTGTTGTGTCTGTATTTGGATAAGTTTGTTATTGTGTTCATTGATGACATACTGGTATATTCTAAAAATGAGGAAGAGCATGTCGATCATTTAACAACAATGTTGTGGTTGTTGAGAGAGCATCAGTTGTATGCTAAGCTTAGCAAGTACAGTTTCTTTCAGACTAAGGTACACTACTTGGGACATGTTGTTTCCAAAGAGGGCATAACAGTCGATCTAGATAGATAAGGGCCATCATGGAGTGGGTAGCTCCAAAGAATGTGGATGAGGTGAGATCTTTCATGGGGTTGGAAGGCTACTACAGGAGGTTAATCAGGAACTTCTCATAGGTTTCTTATCCTATTACATCATTTCATAGGAAAGGTAAGATCTTTGAATGGACAGAGGAGTGTGAGGCTAGTTTTGAGTAGCTTAAGGAGTTGTTGACACATGCACCAGTGTTGTAGATTGAAAATCCAGACAAAGAGTTTGTAGTGTGCACAAATGTTTACAAAAGATGACTTGGTGGAGTCCTTATGCAGGATGGATAGGTGCTATGAGATGAGTCACACAAGCTTAGTGAGCATGAGCAGAACTACCCGACACATGATCTTGAGTTAGCAGTGATCATAAATGTATTGAAGATGTGGAGGCATTATATTCTTGGAAGGAGGTTTGTGCTTATGAGTGATCACATTGGGTTGAGGTATTTATTTGACCAACTGAATCTAAATTCCGTGCAGGTTAGATGGGTTGCCACGATCATTGAGTTTGAATTCGAGATTAAGTACATTAAAGGATAGGAGAACAGGGTGGCAGATGCTCTTAGCAAGCAAGTATAAGTAAATCACTTAGCAACTATGAGATCCTATGGGACAGAATTATAGTATAGGAACTTGTAGGAAGGTTAGTAAGATTATAGGTATATGGAGATTGTGCATAGGTTGCAGCAAAGTACAAGTACAGGTACAGGTGTTAGTAATAGGTATAGGTACTGGTGGTTGTATAGGTATAGGCATAGGTGTAGGTGCACAGGATGTGGGATATTGTCTTACAGCCTATGGATTGGTTAGATTTAGAGATAGGATATATGTGCTAGATAGAAGTGATAATAAGAAGGTGATCTTGAGGGAGTTTCATGAGAAACCATATTTAGGTCACCTAGGATATCAGAAGATGTTGGCTGCGGTGAAGAAATTTTATTATTGGCCGAATCTGAAGAGGGATGTAGCAGAGTTTGTGGCTAGGTGTTTTGATTGTCAGTATGTGAAGGTAGAGTGTAAGAATCCAGGTGGACTGCTACATCTGTTTGCAATTCTAGAATGGAAATGTGAGGTCATTTCCATGGATTTTATCACATGTTCGTTGAAGACAACGAGACAACATGATTCCATCATGGTTATCGTGGACAAGTTGACAAAGGTAGCGCACTTCATTCCAGTGAAATATAAATTCTTAGCTAGCGATGTAGCATAGGTATTCATCAAAGATGTGGTCAGATTGCATGGTGTTCCGAAGAAGATTATGTTATACAGGGATGTGAAGTTCAATTCCAAGTTTTGGAAGGAGTTATTTGCGGGTTTGGGAACAGAGTTGGAATTCAGTACAACTTATCATCCGTAGACAGATGAATGGATAGAGAGGGTCAACAAGATATTAGAAGACATATTGAGGATGTATGTGATGCATTGACAACGAAAGTGGGAACAGTATCTTCCATTAGTACAGTTCGCTTATAACAATGGGTATCAAGAATATTTGAGGATGAGTCTGTTTGAGGCATTGTATGGGTGGAGTTGAAATAATCCTATCAGTTGGGTTGATCCAGTTAACAAAGTGTTGATTGGACCAGACACGTTGGTAGACATGGAACAAGAAATGTAGGTTATAAAGAAAAATCTAAAGGCAACATAGGGTAGGTAGAAGAGCTACGCAGATCGGAACAGGTTATTCAAGGAGTTCCAGGTTGGAGAACAAGTGTACTTGCGCATCAAACCAAAGAAGAGCTCCTTATGGATTGGATCGTGTGCCAAGATGGCACCATGGTTTTGTGGACCCTTCAGTATTATTGAGAGGATTGAGCTAGTAGCCTATCAACTTGTACTGCCTCCAACATTGAAATTCCATGATTTTTTCCATGTGTCATTTCTTAAGAAGTGTGTTAAAGATGTTGATCATGTGATTCACTAGACTGTATTGCAGGTGGAACCAGATTGATAATTCCAGTCAGAGCTTTAGTGTATATTGTAGAAAAAGGTGCTCATGCTCCGGAACCAAGCAATCAAGTAGGTTAAAGTGCAATTGAAGCACTTTGGGCCTGATGAAGCTACATGGGAGATGGCAGATCAGATACAAGCTATGTATCCTTCTTTGTTTTCCGATTGAGACAAAGCAGTTTTGGTATATGTATTTGGTATATGTGTTGGTATATGTTTGGTGATGTTTTCGTATATGTACATATGTATATGAATGTAAGCACCACCATGAGTTGTGTTATAAAGCTCCAATAAGTGGTATGTGTCATGTCATTATGATGTTATGCTTGTTATGTCGTCATGTAGGTTTTCTTTTCATTACGGTGATCATTGTAAATACTACATCAAGCTATGTTATAAATCTCCATGGGAAATATGTTTTTTTTAGCAGTTTTGCTGAGGTATAGGTGTGGTTTAACACTGAGGATGGTGTCCCCCAAGGGGGAGGGTTTTCTAACAACCCTAGTGAAAATTTCATGTAATACAAGTTAATAAAGGAAAAATAATAACCACGGTTGATGGGACACTTATTCCTATTCCAAGCTAAATGTTGGGCAAGACATCCTAGTGCAGGCATTCATTTGGTTTATTATGGCTAAGGAAAATGCCAAAGGCAATGGCTAGGGCTTTGGAAAGGAAAAACAGAAATTTTGGCACATTTATTTATGAAAATAAAGGAAATTAGGAGAAAAGGAAGGTCAAAGGTCAAAGGTTGCATGTGAGGAGGAAAATGAAGGAAAATAATGGAAACTGAAGAAAATAGAGGTCTCATCGATAAAAAGGATTCTGAGGATCAGTTTGTAATCTTTTGTCAATTCAGTTTTGGAGCTCTCTCATTATTCTCTCTCTCTCTCAAATTTGGACACTTAGAGTTTTCTTGGAGCACTTTGGAATTGGATCAAGAAAAGAAGAGACAACAAGAGGAAGGAAGGAGAAAGCAAGGAAGAGCATGATCAAGAAATTAAAACATTATTCTTTGTAGTTATCCATTTGCATTTGTATTTTCCTTTCTAGACTTGGCATGCATGGTATTGCATGTGGTTCTTTTGTTGTTATGGCATGGGTTTTTCCAGGTGTGACATTGTTTTCAGCCTAGCCTTGTCATTTCCAGATAGCCATGTGACATTTGTGTTATGTGCAACATGCTTACAACCGTGCCAAGCACTCTTCTACACAGAGATCTCCTTTTGAGACTTGTTTTGGTTTTACACCAAAGTCTCCCTTGGATTTTGTCTTTGGAAAAGACATAGCAATTGATGGACACAGTGATGTGGAAAAAGCAACCAAGTTCATTGAACAGATCCAAGAAATTCACTAGGCAGTGCAGGAACAGTTGGAAAAGAGCCAGGCCAAGTACAAGGCAAGGCATGACAAGCATCGAATTGAGCATAGTTTCCAAGTTGGTGATCAAGTCTGGCTATACATCAGAAAAGACAAAATGCAAGGTGAAGGTAAGAAGCTGAAGCCATTAAGGTATGGGTCTTTCAAGATACTTGAGAAAATTGGTGAAAACGCTTTTCGCCTTGATTTTCCAGCTTACATGCACGTCTATTCAGTAGTTAATATAGAAAACTTGAGACTTTTTGAACCTTCATTGGTTGAAGATCCCCAAGAGAAAAGTTAGTTGCCTTCTATTGATGATCTTTTTCCTGAATATCTCAATGAATTGTAAGAAGACACAGTTCTGGACAGGAAGGTGAGAACTACACGCAAAGGGGATATTGAGTACCTTAGAATTGGACTCAAAGGTTCAAAACCAAGTAGTGCATGATGGATAGAGATTGGAAAAGTGAGGAAGCTGTATCATCACTTGATCGATGCTTAAAACCCAACTTTTGGTGGTTCAAAATCTTTTTCAGTGGGAAGGCGTGATCCAAAATGGATCCTAAAAACTCTCTAAGTCTTCAAAATAAAAAACTATCACAAAAGGATAAACTTATAAAAATGGTATATTACACTATCGGGCCTGAAAAATATGAAGAAACAGAGCTATCGGAGGCTTGAACAATGATGCACAAGAGCTGTCGGATCTGGCCGATCAACAGTCCAAATCCGATTGGCATATCGTAATCAGCGATGGTAGACGGAGACTATCGAAGGCTACCATGTGAACCTTGCGACAACGATCAGCACGAGTCAACGAGGATCATCGATCAAGTGCGTAGATCGACGACCCAAGTTAACCCGTAATATCGCGTCGGCAAAATACAAGGAGCGCGTACCAATGGCCCGGGGACTATGCGATATGCGATTGCGACATGTTGCATCCCAATATCACATTGGAGCAATACAAAGGAGCGGGGCCGATACAAATGTGACTTGCGATAGCTGGACCCGACGGGGTTATGAATGAAATCTAATATATTTGAGTTCCGAAAAAAGGGCTTTTCCTATGTATTTCGCATTTTCGTTAAATAAACGAAATACAAGGGAAATGCACCTGATGCGATGAAGCTGGACCCAAAAGGGTTTACCAATGCAGTTGTATATTATTTGAAGTCCGTCACAAAGCCATTTCGATGGGATTTTTAGTGTTTTAATGTAATTTCACAAATACAAAGGAAACCATGGTGCACGGGCACTTGCAACGTGCGATAGCGATTACAGGTGGACCCAATAGGAGTCTAGGGCGGATTCAATGATTTTTTAAGTCCGATAGAAAGAGTTTCTGCATATTTTCCCATGTTTTAGTCTATTCTCAGTGTAAACAGAGAACGACCACTTTTTGGATTTCAAGGGCGCCGATGGTCCCTTCTGTTACAGAAGACATTAGCAATGATTTCTTAACACTCAGAGGGGGATTCGAAGTGGACAAAGGTCAAGAGCCAGAGAGCCCAGAAGAGGAAACGAACAGACAACACCAATTGGCCTAAAAGCCATAGAATGATAGAGACAGAGGCAAGCAGTGCTGAGACAAAGCAAATACAGAGACAGAGATAGAAAAAATACAGAGACAGAAAGCAAGAGGGAGAGTCTATGTACTCAGAGAGACTTGAGGGATTCAAGTGACTCCTACTGTTTTGTATCTGTTGTGCTGAGACTCAAATTGAGCTCACTTTTGTAAAAATTTTCTCTTGAAGACATAATAGAGAGGTCACCACTGAAGGCTAGACCAGGAGACGTAGCCAAAGAGTTTCGGGTGAACTCCATATTAAACTTGTTGTGTTATGCGTGTTTGTCTATTATGTTTCTTTAACTGCTCATTGTCTATATTATTCACAATTTTATCGATCCGTTGCACTAAGTAATATAGGAAAATCCATGCACATGAGTCTGTAATACCTTAAAAGTAATCTAAGATCTTCATTTTCAGATCAATTTTAAATTTACCAAAGAGTAAAATTTTCTTAAAAATTACAGTTTTTAAGCAAAAATTTTAAGTCCGATAAAAAAGGATGCATTATTCAAACTAAAATCTATGAATTCAATTCCACTCTTGCATATGTACCCTTTTAAGATATGGATTATCCTCAAGATTTAACTCTTAGTTGAATTACTTTACGCTACCTAAATGCCTTGTTGACTCAATTATCCATTGAGCAAATTGCCTCATTGACTCAATTATCCATTAAAAATTAAATATTTGCAAAAAATACTATATTATTATGATAACCCGTTTTTAAAGAAAAAATAAAGGTATGCAAACATTTCATTAAGTTCAAGTGAGCGTAAACAATATTTAACGAGCATAAATAAAAATAGAATGAAAAGGAACAACCTCTACACATTTAAAAGAAAAGGCGGAAAAACAACTAGCTTTCATAACAGATCAATCTTATCTCCGAAATTTTGTTCATTAAACTACAATAAATACATTTACATTTTCATAAAACATGTGTTTGATGATTTCTTACCTTTATTCAAAACATCAACATAATAACACCAATATCCCTTTCATGGTTTCATGCCAAAAGCATCATACCATCAAGTCATTGCCCCATAAAAGAAAACCAAAAAAAATAATCATAAAAACACTCAAAACATAGTAAGAATAATAACCAAGAAAAAGAAGTCATGTAACCATAGACCCATTCCTTCAAATTAATAAAAATAGGATCAAATGATAAGAAAATTATCATAAACTTGAAATTTAATGTGTGTTTAGTGGGGCGAGGGGTAATTATAAGCCCAAAACTAAAAATTAAGGGTAACTTTTGCAAGCTCAACATTATCATTGGGTGGAAAATTAAACTTATGCATCCAATTTCTTGCGCTATCTCTGGTTAAAAAATAAGTTTTATATTTTTATTTATGAATATGTAATTGGATGTTGTATGTTTTAACCCTATATAATTAATTAATACAAACAAATTTAGAATAAAACAAAAGAGATGTAATGGAAAACATACATGTTAACATATATATTTTATCGTAGAAACCCAAATTGGGAAAACTAGCAAGATTTTCCAATATATATTATTTTGTACAATATTGCAATACTATATATATATAAAATATATATATATATATATATATAAATATATATAATCCATAATCCCGAACATCAAATGAATGAAAACAATCCATTTACCTCGGATTAGAATACAACATAGTTCCTTATCCAAAACTACAAAACCATGGGAAAACCACCATGTATCAAAAACCACCAAAAACAAATGCCAAAAAAAAATTCCATTTCTTTTTTATGAGCGCTACCCATGAACTGCACAAACAAGGGGGGCTATTGCCTCTCTTATGATCCCCTTACTACATGTCACATATTTTACGTGTATGGGAATGGTTGTGCAACGAATACCAAACATACCCAACATTCTCCCACTTGTTGTTTTCTTTGCACACATGGGGTCGGGGGAGTGCATAATCAACAATCTAGGGAAATAACACCCATTGTTTCTCTACACCAAGCAAACTTCTTAGTGTTCATATATATTTTTAATAAATCTGCAACTTTCTTCAAATTCTCCACTTTTTCCATCAGTACCTTCTTGTATTCAATCATATCTCTCACAAAGTGATATCGAACATGAATATGATTTGTCTTCAAATGATAAGCTGGGTTCTTTTCCAAGAAGATTACAATTTCTCTATCATAATCTATCCTTTCACCTTGTTGTACCAACCTAATACCTGAACAGAATCTCTATAATGATACTACTCCCATGTGTGGGTGCCATGTATTCAACTTTTGTAGTTGAGAGTGCCACTACAAATTGTCTTTCTCTCATCCAACTGATTTCTCCTTTAAATAGGTTAGACACATAACCACTTGTATATCTCCAGTCATCGAAATATTCATCCCAGTTTGCATCAATAAAGCCATGTATGTCTAACACTCTATCCAGTCTTGCTCTTCCTTAGTAGTGTAATCCATAACCAATATTGCCACACAAATACTTGAAAATGCTTTTTACTGTTGTCCAATGTTCCTTCCCTAGTTTTGACATATATCTACTCCATACTGCCACTGCGCTTGAAATGTTTGGTATAGTACATACCATTGCATATAAAAAGCTTGCAAACACATCAAAATATGGAACATAGGACATGTCCTCTTTCTCTTCCTATGTTTTGGGACATTGATCTATAGATTACTTTACACCTCCAGGAATAGGAACCATAATGGGTTTACATTACTGCATATTAAACCTTTGTGATTTTGCCTCAACACACTTTCTCTTACTTAACTAGAGTTTCTTATTTTCTCGATCTCATTTAATTTTCATGCCCAAGATAAAATTTGCAGCATCGTGATCCGTCACGTGAAATTTAAAGGAGAGTTTTCATTTCGTGAAAGATTCTCCAATCATTTCCAATCGGGAACATATCATCCACATACAATACCAAATAAATAACATGATCACCAACTACCTTGAAATATACAAAGTGATCTACTTTGCTCCTTGTGAAACTAGGTAGCAATATATAAGTATCAATATTTTTATATCACATCCTTGGTGATTGCTTTAACCCATATAAGGACTCCTTTAGATTGCATACTAGCTCTTCTTTTCCTTTCAAAACAAAGCCTTCTAAGTGCTTCATGTAGATTTCTTCTTCCATATCCCCATGTAGGAATGTTGTCTTCACATCAATTTGTTCTGCCTCAAAATCAAAATTAGCAGCAACAAATAAAAGAAATATAATAAAAGTTAACTTAGCAACAGGAGAAAATATATCACCAAAGTCAATTCCCTCTACCTAGGAATAAACCTTTACTACTAACCGAGCTTTGTATGAGTCTCCACTCTATCTTTTACATTCTACTTCTTCTAAAACACTCAGTCACTACCAATGGGATTTATTCCATCCAAAAACTCCACTAGATCCCAAGCCTCAATCTTGTCCAAGGTTTCCTTTTCTTCAACCACAACGTTTTGCTAGAGTTTACAAACCTATGACTCCACTACCTCCCTAGTAGTTCTAGTATCATCATCAATAATTAACAAAGATAAATTTGAATGAAAATTGGGTGGAGTGCACCTTTCTAGCCACCTTCTTTCCTAAATTGATCTCCTCAGTTCGAAGTCTCTAGTTCTTCTTCTTTTTAATTCTATTATTCTGTAGAGCTTGATTCCTCATCACTTAATTCAAACTCTATATTTTTTGGTTATTTATTCCTTAGTAGAACTTCCTCTTTCACAACATCTTTGACTTCTCCAAATACCACATCTTGATATATACTATGTTCTTATTTTTTGGGTTCCAAAGCTTATAACCTTTCAAACCATATTCATTTCCATTAAAGATACATTTTTCAACTTTATTATCTAGCTAACTCCTATACTCCTTTGAAACATTTATATAAGCATCAAAACCAAATACCCTGGGATGTTTAAGAGAAGGTTTCTTACTAGTCCATACTTCGTGTGGAGTCTCATCATTCAACTTTAATGAGGGTGATTTATTTACTAATTAACATTCAATATCCATTGCCTTTGCCTAGAATTTGTATCCTAACTTGGTTCCATGGAGTGGGCTACTTTCTTTCTCCATCAACATCCTATTAATCCTTTCTACAACTTCATTTTGTTGATGTGTATATGGAGTAGTCTTATTCCTTTTTATATTTATTACAGAATTCTTCAAATTCATTCCCACATAATTCTCCATCATTATCTATCCCCAACACCTTAATTTTCTTCTTCGTCTGATTTTCCACAAGAACCTTAAACTCTTTGAATTTGTCAAAGGCTTCATATATCTTAATAAGGAAAAAAATCCATGTATTCCTTGAAAAGTTATCTATAAATAAGACATATTACATATATTTACATAGAGATGGAATTGACATAGAATCAAACACATCATTGCCACTATTAGTAATATTCCCTTTGACCTCATAGTACCAGAGGAGAATCTTGATTTTTCTTCCCATATAAATATTATTCATAGAAATCAAAATCAACAGAGAAATTAGACACACCTTCTAACATACCATAACTTTATAATACTCGAAGACTCTTCTCTCCAATATTTCCTAGTCTTTGATACCACAACATAATCTTTTCTCTAGAGATTGTAGGAGTTTTTCCTTTTTTTTACTCCACTCTCATGAATAATGGAATTGTTGCACCATCACCAACATTTTTTCCTAGTATCTTATTTAGAGTTTGAATTTTAACTCCTTGTAACAATACCATTTCTCCTTGAACCATGATCATGTAGGTATCCTTTTCAAACATTGTTTTTACACCTGCATCGCCCATCTTGCTTACAAAAATCAAATTTATGGTTAATCCTAGTATGTGAAAAAAACGAGGGAGTTTTCTAATCCTTCCACCCATAAGCTTCAACTTTACTTTTCCTCATCCTATTATTAGAGCTATTGATTCATCTCCTATGAAAACAACATTGCCAACATATCTTTCGTACTCAGAAAACACTTGCTTTGAGGAGTCATATGAAAGGATGCACCTAAGTCAACTAGTCATGCCACATGATCTACATGTGTACTTAAAGAAGCAAAATACACATCCATCCCTTCATCTGAGGATTTTTTTACTTCTATAAAAAGAACATATTTAATTATGTTTCCTTTATCAACAATGTTGGATCTATAATATTTCTTATAATTCCCTTATTTTCCACATCTCTAATATACTTTGACAAACTTTCATTGAGACTTAGATCTTCCACTAGGTTTATATCTCCCCCTCAAGGAATTATTTTTATTTCTATTCTAGGAATGTCCTATTAAGGACAAGGCATATTCATTCTAGTTTTCCATGTTTTTTTGTCCATCCTTTGATAACAAATAATAGACTATTTCATTAAATCTTATAAAATTTCATTACTATCAATGCAAACAACCAAACTATCCCACAAGTTCGGTAGAAAACATAACAAATTGATGCACTTATCCTCATTGGAAATATTAATATGAATAGGTAATAAATGACTTATCATAGTATTAAAGGCATTCAGATGCTTTGTCACCGAGTCTCCATCTTTCATCCTCAAGTTACAACCTTTTCTACAAGGACAATTTGTTCAACATGGACTTATATTGATACAAATATCGTAATGTGTCCCACAAATCCTTTGCTTTAGCTTCCCCTAAAACATTCAGATATTGAGTCTAAGAGGCATAATTGTATTGTTCTCTTTTACTTCCAATCCAAATTGGTCTAGTCTTTGTTAAAATCCCTATCAATACACAACCAAAATTCACAATGATTCACTTATTTATGTCCGACAACAAGTCTTCATTTTGAGCTTCCACAACTCAAAACTCTTCCCATTGAATTTCACAATCTCTATCTTTGAGCTTCTTTCCATTTCCTTTCACCATAAGAATTTCTTCTATAGATATCCCACTATAATAGGTTCTACCACAGGTCCAAGGAAAAACGCTTAAGCCACAAAGGCATCCCCTTGAATCCAAAACTATTGTAACATCCCCTTATTCTACCTTTCTTATTGTAGTGATGATTATGATTGAACGTTAGCATGGAAGGACCATGAATCATTAGACCTCTAATTAAGAATATGATAATAATAATAATAATTATGATTATTATTATTATTATTTAACTAACGCAACTAAATATTTGATAACAATATATATCCTTGGCTTTAGGTGAGCTTGTTTCCCATCTATTTTTCTTGAATCCATGTCCCTTACCAAAAAAAATTAAAAGATGCAATTATTAGTGGTGTGTCAGTAGGTTACATTTGTTGCATTCCTATTCGGTACCTATTGCGTGTTGTGAATAGGCCCATACTCACCTAAAGAGGGAGGAAGTGGCAAGCCACCACCTGATATATGGAAAAGAGAGGACTGGACATGGATGTTTCATGTTGGGGTGTGAAGAAGGAGGATACAAAAGGACCCAAAGGAAAAGAAAAAAGGAGGAAGCTTGAGATATACAATGCTCATGTTTTCACATAAGGAGAAAATAGGTTCAATAGGATATTTTTAGGACTCGCTCTGTGTCTTAGATAGTTGGTTCACACTGGTTCTATTCTCTATCAAAAGGTAGTCAAGATTGATTTTTTTTTTACAAATGTAGTGGTGGGGCATGGTATAGATGATTGGAGTAGAGCTAGATTTGAATATCAAGTTTGTAACCTAGATTTGGTGCTCTATGACCTTAAGCATGTGCTTTGTGAATATTTGCACCAATCCCTATGTTTGATAACCTACTTGTTTAAACCTGTGTGGGTTGTATTTATCTGAGATCATTAAATGAAGTTGGTTTGTAAAATGTTCAAATGTGGATGATTAATTTTAACAAATTTAAACATGAGAAAAAACAAATTAAATCAAGCGTGAAGGAGATGAAAGAGTATGCAACTTAAAGAATAAATATAGAAGATCAAGAAAAAAAATAAATATAGAAGATCAAGAAAAAAAAGAAAAAAAAAACACAAAAACCAATTGATAATAGAGTTCGTCTAGTCTAGAATACGTCTCTGGGTCTTCCCTCCAACAGAGTGAACTTATTTATTAATTCTACCAAATTCAATTACAAATAAATTATTCCTCCCAAAACATACACAAAAATAGCTCTCTACTACTAGGAAGTGACCTCTAAAATGCCACCAAAAATCCCCTTCGGTTGCTACAATTTGAGCTCTAAAAGAACTATATTTTAAAAATTACACAGGTTTAACATTATTCATGAGCTCTCCACCCTATATTTCTTACAACTCTAAATGTCCAAGTGTAATGGTTATATTTTAACATTTTAAAAAAATATGGCCAGACATACCCAGGGTCAAACCCGCAGGTTGTTAGCTATATATCAATTTGCTTGTGAAATAACTAAAAAACCATATTAGAATGGTTGGCCAATCTACTATATACATTAAATCATGTAATAATTCATGCCCTGATAAAATTTTAACATGTCCTGACCATATAATTGTAGTTCATCCAAACATCACCGTGTGGTATGGTTGTTAAACCATGTCATTTATATGACACAACCCACATTTTCCACGATGTAGTGTATTGTTATATCACCGTATATTGTGGTTGAATTGGATTATAGTTTGGTGTATTGTTTTAATACGCTATCATATTTTAGTTCTAGGGAGGTCATGGGGTCAAATCCACAACCTACCTCCTTTGGCGAGGAATTTCAACACAATTTTAAATAGAAATTTTCCAACAAATCATTACAAGATAACATGGCGGGTGGTTTCCACCAAAGTCAGGGTTCAATATCCATGGCACCCAATCCATAATGACTTTTAACCTTCTGGACTATTTAGGGCTACCATCTGGCACCCTTTGATTGGGCCATGTGGCACACCTACATAGGTCCACTTGTTCACCATCAACACCCATTCATCACCACATCACATGCTTAATCACTTGCCACATGGTGCCACCACATTGCCACATTAGTCAATGTCAATTTGCACATGTAATCTCTTGATCCTGCGATGTCATTGCTTCTTTGGACTTCCACATCATTTGTATGGTTTTCCACATGGCACTTCCTAGTGCTACCATGTGGCAGCCTTGAAAACCTTTTTAGTTGATGCCTCATTGCTTCTTTGGACTTCCACGTCATTTGTATGGTTTTTCACATGGCACTTCCTAGTGCTACCATGTGGCAACCTTAAAAACCTTTTTAGTTGTGTGGCATCAACTTCAGAACACCATAACTTTTGCATATGGGCTCCATTTTACGATTCAAGTTGCATTGGAATATTCGTGTTGAGCTCTTCAAACATGGAACTATTTTCATCAAGTTTTGGGAACTTTGAATTTTAAGCTTTTTCATGATCCTCTTGGACATTAGTGGCATTAAAAAATACAAATATGTCAATGCAAATGTTATAAAATTATGTTTCATCCTCTTGACAGGTTCCCACAACAAAATCTCATGCTAAAGTTCTCATGTTCCCTCAAACATAACATGGTTAGGCTTGCGTGCCACCACTTCATTATCATGCCTCAAAACACCTGCTTTGTCCACCTTTGCAGACATAAGTGAAAATTTCTTTCTTGCATTAATTAGCCTCTTCGATTTCCACGTGGTCACTAATGATGAATCATCCTTCATATGATGAGAATGGACAATGTATTCCACTCTGTCCTTGAAGAGGTGATACATGTTTCCCATCCTGTAGTAGATTGTCTTCCTATCAAACAAATATGGTCTTCCAAGGAAAAATCCACATATATCCAATGGGACCACATCAAGTTAAACTTCAT
The DNA here is from genome assembly GCA_000404065.3 of Pinus taeda. Lineage (NCBI taxonomy): Eukaryota > Viridiplantae > Streptophyta > Pinopsida > Pinales > Pinaceae > Pinus > Pinus taeda. The sequence continues at coordinate 11,430 of APFE031523042.1, read as the reverse complement.
CCACATATTTAGATGTAATAGAAAATACAATCTTACATTTTTAAGTCACCTACAACTTAGTGTTGTTACATACCCATCCAAGCGACTAAGGTTTAGGATGTTGTATTGTTTCTAGTTTCAACTTATTTACAAATTGCTTGGATATAAGGTTAGCTTGAGATCCAGTGTCAAACAAGGTAACAACTTTTGTATGTTTTGTTACCACCCTCATGTGAAAGGGTTCACTCATTTTTATTGTAGAAATAGAAGGTGAAATGGAAGAGCTAGAACCAACATGTGAAGACGATATACCTTTTAAACCCATAGCGATGATTTATGTCTTATTTCCCTTATGCAACTTTCAACAATGATCGTCGTTGTGTCCCTCTTTCTTGCAATGGATACAAGAAATATTTTTATTAACCTTCTTCATAGAATTTGTTCTCTTTGGATTTTCCTTTCCTCTTTCTTTATCTTCTTTCCACTTAATAACTTCCATATAAAATATACCACCCTATTTACCTACTTAGATATAGGTCACTTGTACACAAACCTCGCACAGTTTAAATGGCTTCAACAAAAAAATAGTGTTTTTTATATAACCATGCAAACTACCAATGTATTTCAAAAGAGTCCCTTATGTGTTAAGTGGAATATTTAGAGCCAGTTCATTTTTCCTAAAATACTTTGTAAAGTTTTGCACACTTTGGCCTTGACGTTGTTGCATAGTTTTCCATTCTATCATTTCCTTTTGGTTATATTTCAAAGGATAGAATTTCTTTTTCAATGTTTAGGTAAATTTAAACCATGAGGAAATCTTTTTATCTTCCTGAAGCCTAGTCTCCCACCATATTAATGCAATACCTTCCAATCAAAGAGAGGCAAACTGAATTTTTACCTCATCATCAATTATTTGTTGCACTTGGTAGTAGGCTTCCATCTAGCCAATCCAATTGTCAATATTTCTAGCATTGAACTCCCCAACATAAACTAGAAAAATAAATTTAATGTCCACTTTCAATAAAGGCTTCTTTGAAGCGGTTTTTGTTGGGTCTCCAAAATGTCATCTTTTTCATCATCCTTTCATTCACTTTGAACCATATTCCACTACATTATAACCTTACACTAAGACCATTTTCATGATCATATATGGGTTTATAATTATTATTTCCAAAGCATTATTTTAGTATTTTAAGTGAATTTATGGTTAAATATTAGAAAAATAACATGTATTCACTTGTATATAAAAGTTGGACAAGTTTTGTGATGTGTGTAGGCATATTTGAAGATTCCAACAAAGTCATATTTGGACTCTAAGTCTCAAATTCGAGTTTCCTCTTCAAACTCTTGAATATTTGAGGAATATTTGAGATAATCATTAAAGCACATTTGAGGGAGAAAAATCATGAAAGTTTTGATAAGATTCCTTATCAAATATTTTAGAGAGTTGCAAAAGGATATGTAAGAGATGTTACTTGCTAGATGTTGACACATGGTTGTAACCACATGATATGTTTGTGGATCTAGGAGTTATTTGTGGATTTACATTTATTAATCAGTTATGTTAGTTTTTGTATGGTTGCAACCACATGATATGTTTGTGGATCTAGGAGATATTTGTGGATTTACATTTATTAATCAATTATGTTAGTTTTTGTATAAATAGGAGTGTCTTCTCCATTCAAAGAGAGGAACCCTTGGAGCATAATTCCAAACTATGATGGAGTAAAATACATTTGATAAGTTCTTGTGTTATTTATTTTAGAGTTTTATATTTTTATTTTGTTGTAAGATGTAGTTTTAGAATTTATGTAGTTTAATAATATATGTTGTTTATATTAGTTTTCTTATGTTTTAATTTAGTTTCTTTTGCAGATCAACAGTAGCACTTTGTTTAATGTTGTAATTGCTAGCTTTCAACACTTGATCAAAGATCATGATTTAGATTAATAATAATTTTTGAGAAGCCGACTTCTGACATAGTCTCTGACCAAACTAAGACAAATATTGAAAAACAAAAACATGGGTTTTGTGCGGAATGAGCCAATTTAGTTTTGACAACGAAATTTCTTCATAACAGTGCATAGTTTTGGAGATACTTGAGGATTTTTCAAATGTAATTTTTCATATTTCGTGTTGCGCCCAACAAATATATTAATATAAAAGAGAATTTGAGTTGTTCATCAAATTAAGAAAGAGATTACTCATTTTGAATCTAAAACAATATAGTTTTCTAAATCATCACAATTCTATAACAATTATCTAATCTTTTTAATTAAGAAACAATTTACATTTCAATGATCACTTAGGATTTCATTGATTTGTTTGTTTTAGATTATTGTTTTTCAAGTTTCTAATTGTCACTTCATTCTTTTTCATATTCCGATCAAACACTTGAGAAATGTCATTCATTTGTGATTAGAGTTTCTTTCTTTCATAGAAATAGATTTCAAATGTTTTCTATATTAAATTTACAAGCTTTCATAGATTGAATTTACTCACTTTTATAGATTATAGATTTCCATGCTTTCATAGATTAAGCTTACATGCTTTCCTAGATTATTTTTTCGATGCTTTCCTAGATTAATTCTTCAATTATTTTCTAGATTAATATTTGATTTCATGTCATTTAATTTTTTTTATAGAGTAGAAATTTCTTTCATTGAATTTTTTTTTTAGAATTAAAAACTAAACTCCAAGCATATATTGTGTCATATACTTCAGAAAGCAAGCGGCTTTAACCACTAACTGGGTTGGGTGAAGATATCTCTCGGAGTGATAGGAAGAGGGCACTCGACGCTAGCGGGTTATTATCCATTCATCACACCCTTTCGAGATCAAAAGGCAGATAGATATTCCCAGATTGAAAATGTAATGTAATGTAATTTAAAGCACAATTAAATTATCCAACATTTTGGCATTGTTGCCAGGGAAGTATACATAATATTTAGTTTTTAATTTAGATTGTTTTTTAATTTATACAACTTTGGAAAAAAGAGATGGTAAGACGAGAGGTAAGAACCTATGCATCACATTTGTGAGGTATTTCTTAACCTTATTTATTGAATTGAATATCATTCTTATTTGCATCTATTTTTAGTTGCATAGGTTTAATTTCATTCATTTTATAGTGCATTCTAAAGGTAGATTCATTAAAGACCAAACTTCAAAAAGAAAAAATCAATTTCATAATCACCAACCATTCCCACTATATCATGTGGTGCAGTAAGAACCACATCACCATCCACATCATAAGATCTTAATTTCGCAAGTAGAAGAAGACTGCCTTCTCGAGGTGGAAGAGGTTGTAAAAGAGGTAGAAGAAATGGATGGAAATGATGACAATGAAGGAGATCCCTTTGGATTTTCCATTCAGGATATTGATATAAATGTTAAAATGAAAAACATGTCTCCATATGTACTTCCCAACTTCCATGCTATGAGATCAGAAGACCCATAAATATTTCTTTTTGAATTTGAAATACTCTTTAGATCTTATAATTACTTATTAGATGCTCAAAAATTGAAATTGTTTCTAGCTACATTGAAGGATAGAGATCTTTAATGGTACATTTGTTTAGGGATTAGTTCAATAAGATTATGGGATGATATGAAAATGATATTTCTAGAAAAATATAAACATTATTGTATACATCATGATCTTAAAGAGGAAATCTTCAAAATGAATCAAAAAGAAGATGAGAGCCTTGAGGATCTAGTAGATAGATTTATTTATAATGTTAAGAGGGAAAAATTACATAATTCAGGATTTGATACATTAAAAAACCCTCTTACTTAGAGAATTTAAGGATGAATGGATTGATATTATTAATCTCATGGGAAAAGGAGATGTTTCTTTATTATCATTTGAAGAGATTTGTGAACTATGTAAGCATGTATCAAGAGGAAAAGCAAAATATGGTAGATCCCCTCAAGATTCAGTAAGTGTGTCATCATCAGAGTCGGTAAGTCGAGCTAAACTTGACAATTTTCTTGATAATTTTAAAACAAATATTATTGGTAATTTAAGTAAACAAATTGATATGCTAAGAATGCAAAATAAGCAAAAAACTGAGAGTGTTTCTTTGTTTATAATTTTCCCTAAATGTAGAAAGAAACATGCTTTGCTTGAATGTCCAATTGATAAGATTCAAATTTGTCATATGTGCATAATCACATGCTACTAAAGAATTCCCATCATTACAATAGTTGAAAGTAGTTTACCAAAATATTAATGGAGCAAATCAAGCACTAGAGCAACTTTGCTATGTAGCTCCAAGAAGACCTTGATATGCTTTTCAAATTGATGCAAGATCCTAGTTCACAATTTCAAGCTTATGTGCAACAATATCGATGTAATTGGAGCACATCTTTTCCTTGGAAACTTGGTCTATCTCAATCACAACCTCAAAATCAATCTTGGCAACAAGGTTGGAAAGGGACTTATGGAAGAAATCCACCATATCCTCAATATTTTCCTCACTATCCTCAATACCAATCTCAATGCTATCTAGACCATTCACCTCCACCACAAACTCATTTTCAACCTAAATTGACCTCAATTCAACCTTTCCCATTACCACCTATTTAAGCATCCCAAACACCCATTCCCAATCAACTACCTACATCACCATTTTTTATCCACAATAATAAAATAACTCAGTCCACATACAATTCTGAGGCACAAAATCTTCAAACAACTCCTCTTGATCTAAATGATATTCATCTTATATCAGGAAGAGTATTGGAAAAAAAGGATTCTCCAACTGTCATTGAAGAACAACATCTAGAAGAAGAAGGTTCAGATGAGGTCCGAGAATTATGGATGCTCATTGATGAAGAGCAGTTATTGGAACTTGAGATTGAAGAGTTTCTTGCATTCCTATCACAAGATTCTATGAATGGAGATCACATCTCTGAAGACTTGCATGGAATGATATTAAGGAGCCAAAGAAGACAAGATTACATTGAATCTTGGTTCAAAACAATCATCAGATCCCAGTTCTAAATTATTCAATATTTTCTGACATCATCTTAATCAAGGCAGCTAGTTTATGATATACTGGTATATATCAAAATGTTTCTTTCAAACTTGCATATGAGTTTATTTGTCATCATGTTACACACATGGTTTCATTGGAGGTATTCCTATAGTTGAAAGATATTTTATTTTCAAAGTAGATTAGGATAGAATTTAAAAAAGAAAAAAACATATATAAATATATATATATATATATATATATATATAGCTTAAAACAAATATAAAGAGAAGAGAATGAAAAAAAAAAAGTCTTGTTGTGAAAACTAGTTTACTAGTGCAATTGGGCATGAGCATTACTGAAAACTGGAAAATTGATGAGCAAAGTTCATAATAAGTAATGTAATTTCATTTAGGTTTCAATATTTCATTATGGTTCTTCAAATTACTTTTGGTTCTATGCTCGAGTTGGCTGATGTGGGATTCCTTAAGGCCCACCTTCCAAAAGATCTTGTCCTATTGACTTCAACACTTTATCTGGGACCAAGATCAGAGATTATTTTAAGTGCCTTGGAGCTTGCATACATCAATGGAAAGCCTCTTCACTAACAACAATGAGAATAAAACAATGTCTCTTGACTGTTAGATCTTGGTGGCGACTCAACTTTAACACATTTATTCGTACCTGTCAAGATGCACTCTTGTACCTTAGCACTCATTTACATTATTGGTGAGTTGTCTTGCATTAGTTAATAATTGGCATTAATGGTCACTAATCAAATGAATTCTTTCTATGTTCGACTTCAACTAAATCCATTCACATAGATTGAATTGTACTAATTGGGGTTATATGTGAAGACTATATGGTTTATGATATCAATAATAACTTACATTAGTGTTCCAATAAATCAAGGTTTAGTTCCTAGTGTCAGTGATAAGAAGGCACAAATGCTCCAATTTCATATTTCATCCTTTATTCATACAACCAAGAGAAAATAAGAAGCATATCAAATTCTTTCACTTCACATTCCACGATCAATAGTAATAGCCAAGATCTCCCATAGCCTATGAACCGTTTAGGTAGGTGAAGGTATGTTGTTTTCTAATCTTTAATCAATATTTTCTTCAATGCCAAAAGACATGTATTTGGAAAATTTCCCATATGAAATTTCTTTCACCATTTTTAAAAGATAGAAATCACCTTCAGTTGGGGGGGAAATTAATTACCATTTTTCAATTCCATATTCCATAACCTCATATATTTTTTACCAACATGATTCACCCAACTGATTGTTGTTGCTATTCAATTCAAATATGAATATGTTTTGGAATGATTCAAATTTTGATCAAAGATAAATTGATATGTATATAAATGGGTCTTCATTTTGAATGTATTTTCAAGTATTCTTTGTTGCAGCAAGAAGAAAAGTAAAACAAAAGTGTTGCTACACAAGAACCAACACTCGCAATACTTGTGGTTGTCACAAAAGAACAAACCACAAGCACTGAAACTTATATATCTTTCAAGGAAGGCTCCATAATAGCAAGCTCTAGAGAAAAAAAAAAATTAAAGAAGACTTTGCAAAAGATGCAAATATTGGAAAAGTATCTCAAGTCACAAAACGACTAGTTGATAAAACATAATCTTTCACTCCAAAAGGCTACAAAAAATGAGATGAATTTAGTTCATGAGAATCAATGCAAGGTTGCATGAGGACATGGAACATCTTCAGTTGGGGGGAAATGTTGGGTCTCCAAAATGTCATATTTTTCATCATCTTTACATTCACTGTTAACCATATTACACTATATTATAACCTTACACTAAGACAATTTTCATGATCATATATGGGTTTATCATTATTATTTTCCAAAGCATTATTTTAGTATTTTGAATGAATTTATGGTTAAATATTAGAAAAATAACATGTGTTCACTTATATATAAAAGTTGGATGAGTTTTGTGACGTGTGTAGGCATATTTGGATAATCCAGCAAAGTCATGTTTGGACTCTAAGTCTCAAATTCGAATTTCCTCTTCAAACGCTTGAAGAATTGAGGAATATTTGAGATAATCATTCAAGCACATTTGAGGGAGAAAAATCATGAAAGTTTTCATAAGATTTCTCATCAAATATTTTAGAGATTTATAAGAGGATATTTAAAAGATGTTACTTGCTAGATGTTAACACATGGTTGTAACCACATGAGAGATTTGTGGATCTAAGAGATATTTGTGGATCTAGGAGAGATTTGTGGATTTACATTTATTAATTAGTTATCTTAATTTTTGTATAAATAAGAGTTTCTTCTCCATTCAAAGGGAGGAACTATTGGAACATAATTCCAAACTATGATGATGTAAAATACATTTGATAAGTTCTTGAGTTATTTATTTTAGAGTTTTATATTCTTATTTTGTTGTAAGATAGAGTTTTAAAATTCATGTAGTTTCATAAAATATGTTGTTTATATTAGCTTTCTTATGTTTTAATTTTAGTTTCTTTTGCAGATCAACAATTACACTTTGTTTAATGTTGCAATTGTGAGCTTTCAACACTTGATCAAATATCGTGATTTAGATTAACAGTAATTTTCGACCAGCCAACTTCTAACATAGTTTCTGGCCAAACTAATTTTCGATTAGCCAACTTCTTACATAGTTTCTGGCCAAACTAAGACGGATCTTGAAAAAACTAAAATATTGGTTATGTGCAGAATGAGCCAATTTAGTTGATTGAAAGGAATTTCTTCAAATTAGTGCACAATTTTGGCAATATTCAAGGATATTTCAAATGTAATTTTTCATATTTCGTGTCGCGCCCAGTAAATATATTAATATAAAAGAGAATTTGAGTTATCCATCAAATTAAGAAAGAGACCACTCATTTTGAATCTAAATCAATATAGTTTTCGAAGTCATCACAATAATCTAACAATTATCTAATCTTTTTAATTAAGAAATAATTTAGATTTTAGTGATCACTTAGGAATAGATTTATTTATTTATTTTAGATTATTTAATTTCAATTTTTTAATTGTCACTTCATTCTTTTCCATATTGCAATCAAGCGCTTGAGAAAAAAAAATCTAAAACATTCTCATTTATGATTAGATTTGCTTTCTTTCATAGAAATAGATTTCAAATGCTTTCTAGATTAGATTTACAAGCTTTCATAGATTAAATTTACTCACTTTTATAGATTAGATATTTCCATGCTTTCCTAGATTAAGTTTACATGCTTTCCTAGATTAATTTTTTAATGCTTTCTTAAATTAATTCCTCAATGAGTTTCTAGATTAATATTTCATTTCATGTCATTTAATTTGTTTTTATAGAGTATATTTTTCTTTCATTGCAATTTATATTTTTTAGAATTGAAAACTAAACTCCTAGCATATATTGTGTCATATACTTCACAGTTTACAATCCCGAATTGACAATTTAATGTAAAGTAATTTAAAGCACAATTAAATTACCCAATAAATTTCCCATGAGGAGATGGAGGAGAAGAAGGAGAAGACTTTTTCAAATCACCTTCCACTTTAAATTTCTTTAACGAGCTACCTTCTCTAGGTTTCTTCCACTCTTTATATACTTATTCAACCATGGCCTTCATCACCATGAAAGCTTCAAAAAACTCTTCCTCAAAGTTAAATGGATTTCCTTCTGGACTTCCTTCTTGTTACACAGTAATTTATCACCTTCTTCACTCCCAGTTCTTTCCGTTGTGTCCTGTGTCTAAGTCAAAAATGCTTATGACAGACAAATGTTCTCCTAAGTTACCAATTGACCCACTTTTCTAAAGTTGTCTGCCTCATCGCTGTTATTGGTTTAATAAACGCGCTAGAAGGCGCGCATGAACAGACTGATCGCACTGCCAGCGCGGAAGTACACGTATTTCCCGCAATGGCTCGATTTTATGCACCAGCACGGGGCTATGTGATCTCTTCAGCGATGATCTGACTATCTGCACTGATCCCTTGCGATGTCAGCGCTGAAGAGCAGTCTTGTGCCCGCGATGATCCATATTGGGTGAATTGTTCCAACAGTCGGCCTTCCATATGACTCCAAACCTAGTTGTTGGCCTTGTTTATGTCACCCTTCCTTCCCCGGTGTGGCAGTTGCGTCAATTGAGCTACCTTCCTTGATGATAAGCTCTCCCTTTCCCCATTTCATGGAGGCTCCTCCTCCTATTTAAACTCTCACCATTGCTATGCATTGCTAGTTGGATAGTTTGTGATACTTGGCTAGCGGAGCAGTGTTGTTAGTGTTTTGTGAGTTTTCTAGATAGCTGGTGTGAGTGTGGCAAGTGTGGGATTGTTAATAGTTTGAGGAAGATTGTGAAGTGCCCTTGATCTTGTGTAAAAATTATGAGTGAGAGAGCTTTTGTATTTTGGGAGATCCATCATCATAGAGTGAATGCTTGAAGAACATGTTCACTAGACCCTTCTGAGTAGGCTTGTGATGTCAAGACTTTGGTTGTAAGCTGACTCTTATTTTATATTAATGCAATCAATGATGTTTTCCTATGTCTTGTATGCAATGTACTTGATAGCTCATGACTTCTTGACTTTATGAGTAAATGGTTTATTGTTGTTGCCGAGTTACGTGCTTTGTTGTATTTTTGTTTCAAGTTGATCACTCATTGAGGAGAAGGAAGCGGAAACTGGAGCAGCGCAACGGAACTCCATCGACCACCGGTTGAGGTAGACCTCCAACTCTAAACTGTTTAAGGAAAGCTATTGTTGATCTGTCCTTGTTTGTGACTAGACCCACTCTAGGGCTAGAGGGGTTGCCTCTATCCGCAGAGTGAACACTTTCCTGCATCACACTTCTATTAGTGAGGCCATATTTTTTTCTTTAGGATTACCTAAAACTAATCTTCATATTTCCTTCTACAATTGTTCATTCACACCACTTGAGTTTGCTTCTGGTTATCATGCACACTCATAGAACACTATCAAACTTGCTCTAATACTAGTTGATCTAGGATCATTAAATGACTTGTTTTGTAAAATGTTTAAGTGTCAATGATTAATTTTAACCATTTTAAAATATGAGCATAATTAATTTAACTTAAGAATGAAGGGCTTGAAATAATTTGTAACTTAAAGAAGAAATATAGAAGATGGAGAAGAGAATAAAAGAAGCACAACAACCAATTGATAATGGAGTTCGTCTAGTGTGGACTACACCTTCGAGTCCTGCCTCCAAGAGAGTGGCCTTATTTATTGATGCTCCCAAAATAAATTACAAGGAAATTTTTCCTCCCAAAACCTACACATCTCTCTACTACCAAGAACTTGCCTCCGAAATTCCACCAAAAATCCCCTTCAGCCACTGCAAGTTTAAGCTCCAAAAGCACTATATTTTAAAAATTACATAGGATTAACACTGTTCATAAGCTCTCGACCCTATCTTTTTTTCAACTTTGAACGCCTTAGCACAATGGTATATTTTAAAATTTAAAAACATTGTGGGCCAATAGACCCAGGTTGAATCTGCTGGTTGTTAGCCATATACCAATTTCCTCACAATATAACTAACCGATCATATTATAATAGTCGACCTATTTACATATACATTAAACCATGTAATAATTCATGCCCCAATCAAATTTTAACATGGACTGACCATATATTCATGGTGTTAGGTCCCTATAATACTAGTGATTACCCCATCACTATTGTAGTTGTATCCCTTATTAATATTGTTGTGCCCCTATTGTCCCCATATTGTTATTACTATGCCCCATAGAATCCCTCTATTGTTATTTTTGTGCCTTTATATTATTATTGTTAGGTAAGCTGGGTTATATTGTGACTCCTTAGACTCCTATATATAGAAAGGAGGTTTTGTCATTTGAATCATCCAAGAATTGTTCATTTATGTAATGTAAAGGAGTTGCCCCCTCGAAGAGGCTGAATTCTAAGGCATTGATCTATCTTTTCTATCTTTTCTTGAGCTAGTTTCATAACATTTGGTATCAGAGCTTTGGATTCTAGGGTTTCGCTGCTCCAAACAGGTCATCATGGAATTTTCGCTATAACTTTTTTTCTGCGACGTTTCAGAAGCGAAAAAAAACCCATTTGAGGCGAAATTGCACTGAACCTCAAGTCCACATTTCAGAGCTTTTTGCACTATATTTGTGGAGATATGATCTGAGGAAGTTGGCTTTTTGCAGACTCTTGAATTACATTCCAAACAAGTGACCTGGGGAAATTCATCATAACATTCTCTCTGAGCATCGGATTGAAATTTTGTAAGAAGGTACAAAAAGAGGACAGACTGTAGTTTCTTATATATATTTTTCAGAGCCAAAAGTTGAAACAGGGACACATGGCACGTAGTACAAGTTCGCTCTACTGAACTAGTCTATAATCAAGTCACTGTGGGAGATTTGGCATAACTCTTCCTTGGAGAATCCAATTTGGATCAAACTGGTGGCATTGGAAAGAGGACACAGAGG
>APFE031523036.1:14182-35397 GCA_000404065.3 Pinus taeda | reverse complement strand
ACCCATGGGAAAATTTGTGTTGCATTTGTCTTAAGTGCACGATAAACTTTAGCTCACATCCCCTTTTCTTTGTCAAGTTGCCTTTCAATAACAATTGTCTTTGCAATTACAGACACAATCTCAGAACCCTAGAGCACAACCTTTTTCTATTGTATGTGCTTTCAAACTCACAGGGTAAAATATCTAAGGGATGAATATTCCCCATTGTCAACTTCTCAAGTTCCTTCTATTTACATCAATTGATAACCCCAGATCCCAAACCCCAATGTTTTTAAACCAAATCACTAGTGCCTAATTCCAAAACTTCCAGGGTAAAATCCTCTAGGGAAGAGATATTTCCTTCTTCGTCTACTAATGTATTCATTATCCCAGTATTTCTAAATTCAATCGAAGCCTTCCTTAATAGATCACCCTAGTGCTTAAAGCTACATATCAGTCCAGAATTCTAAATTACAAGTGATCCTAGCGCCTTAAAATTCCACATGATCCTGACGTTTAAAATTCTAGCTTCATTTGGAAACTCCAGGGAAGATTCTTTCAAGGAATCTATCCCTTGATGGAAATCCTCTAAAATAACTTTGGATTTTTTCCCCAACCACCATTGATTAAAGAATTTTTGTCATTTTCAAATGAAAACTAAGTCTCGAGTTTACTTTGTTCTCAAATTAGTGTTGCAGGGTTTAATACAACAACACAATGTGCATTCAACCATCCTTGCAAAACTTGTGTAACACTTTTGTAACACTTGTGCTAGATTCACGCTCCTCCTTATCAATATGCCTCCCAATATTTGTTTTATTGATCATTCGATCAATGATCAACGATCCTTGTTGATTCAACTTATAAAGGAAATCTTTGGCTCTATTCAAAGGATTTTCAACTTTCAACACTCCATTCCTCCTACACATATCCTCGAATTTCTCTCTCTTTTGAGCTTTAATATTGCCCAACATGCATTGACCTCATATTCAATGCAAATTACAAGAATAACACAAACAAAGGGTATTTGCAATGATGAATAGGGTTGTTAGAATTGTTCAATCATTTGAAAAAGGGTGCTCTCTTATTAACAAATAATATCCATAGGCCCATCTTGGCCTAATATACATTGACTTGTCCCTTTTTGGCCCTTTTGATCATACTTGGCCTTCACACTTAATGTTCTCTACTCTCCTCTCTAGTCTCTCCCTGTGTTTTATCGATGCCATTAGACTTACAAATTATACAAAAGGGGCTCGAACTAGAATTAGTTCATACCCAATATTCTCTTAACTAAGAATCTATAGGTCCACAAAATACTAGAGATATCACTTTATGATCCCTCCAAATCCTGACAACTCTCAACATCAAGTATTATAGGCAAATTTAATTACACCCTAATTACAATAATACAATCTTTCTAGGATTCACTTAAAAAATAGCAATTTGAGTTAACTAATATGCTCTAGTTCCATAGAATCTTTGATAGATGACTTTAGGATGCCTCCAAATTATCGCAACTCTCAATATCCATTACCATAGGTAGATATAATTACACACTAATTATAATAATACAATTGTTTCTAGGCTTACCCTAAAAAAATAGAATACTATAAATAAGTAACAATCAGGGAATCAACTCCCTCAGTAAATGAAAGACCCATAGGTCTAATCAAAATTTCTTTGACTTTGGAGGTGAGATGCTTCTGTATTACATGGTATGCAAGGTGTAAAAGACAACCTTGGGATTGCTAGTGCCAAAAATGCTTTGGGTTTTGACATACACAAGTAGGCATGGGATTGGTGCATGTGTAATCACAATATAATTATGATGTATTAAAATTTACGTAAATTAGAGTTATTTTATATAATAAAATATATTTCAATTGTTTAGATATCTAATTTTTCCATAATTTTTTAATATTCTATATTATCTCATCTCAATTTTATTAATATTTCACTCTTTAGCGTTTAATTGGAATGTTTGTTTCTCTATTTATATTTGGTTGGTGTCCATATAGAAGCCTACGGATGTAATACGTGGGTCCAAACTTTTGTTTCTACTTAGTTTTTCTCTACTACTATTTTACTTATTATTTCTTCTAAATTAGTTTTGGTAAAAATTAATTAAAATGAAGATTGCAACTTGGTAATTAGTAAATATTGAATGTGACTATTTTGGTGTTTGTTATGGTGTTTTTTACTTCTATCTTTAATATAGAAACATATAATATCATACTAATTTCAAATTATTTTGTATTTTGAATATTGACATACATATATATATAGATGAAGAATGGATTAGCCAAATAAAAGTCTCTCGTAATCCTGAATCCATAAACTAAAGGGGAAATAATGAACAATTTAAGCTAAAAAAATTCATGTGAATGGAAATATCTCTCGAGGACTATTTAAAATACAAAACGACGAAAGACATAGATTCAATCAATAAAATAAGTTTACATAACATAAATTTAGCAGAGATTTGCGAGCACAACCAAAATCTCGAAACCTCGGAACCCAACCTTTTTCTATTATGTGCATTTTTGAAATTATTGGGGGAAAAAGCTCGGGGAAACAAAGATTCTCCTCTCTCAATTGTTGCACTACCTTTTGTTTATCTCAACTGACAACCCCGTACCCCAGAACCTGGTTTGTTTAAACCAAGTCACTTGGGCCTTGTTACAAAACTTTTAAGGTAAATTCCTATGGGGAAGACATATTTTTGTCTCTATCTATTAACGTATCCATTACCTTCGTGTTTCTAAATTGTGTCCAAGCCTATCTTAACACACCATCTCGATGCTTAGATATACACATCAACCCCTAAATTTAAACTACATGTGACCTCAACAACTTGATATTCCACATCACCACTTGTTTAAAAGGCTAGCCTCATTTGGAAACTTCTAGGGAATTTATCCCTTGATGGAAACCCTCTGACATAAATTTGATTATGTTCCACGACCGACATTAATTAATAGACTCTGACCATTTTCAAAGGAAAATTAAGTGTCGGTCGTACTTTATTCTTGGTTTAATATTGCAAGATTTAACATAATAACCCAATGTGCATTAAACCATCTTTACAACACTTCTACAATACCTTTGCAACAGTTGTCATAGACCCACATTGTAGAAAATCATGTACATTCACAAGCTCGGGCAATGTACTAAAGCACATGAAAATAATCTGCTTCTACTTTCAACCAGTAGAAGCCAATAGATCTATGAAAACAATATGAACGTGAAGAAGATAAATCAATGGCACATAACACAAGATGTATCTGGGGAAAGCCACTGCTCAAAACCCCACTATGTGTATTGCATATATCAAAAATATGAGTGAAGATAGAAAGTGTGTTCTCACTAGAACAATTTTTCACAAGCATGTTGAAATCTCTCAGTTCACAAGCAAGCTCTTGGCCAACACTTAGCCAATTCTGCAGCTCTCCAAGCCCCTAATCTCTTGCATAATTCCTAGGATGAATAACACGCATTTAAAGGGAATTCATGCCTCCAAAACTGTGCAATCCAAACATAGGTCCTTCTCTGATTGCATGAATGGTATTTACAACTCAGTGAATCACACAACTGATAGTACATTGTCCCTACACTCTAGTCTCAACTAGGTCTTTCTTAAAATCGGGATGCATGAGTTTTTGATGAGGGAATCTTCAGCTAACTAGAGTGACACTTGTGGATGCACTAGTGCACCAACTGACTGTTAACTCTCTATTCGTTCCACAAACAATTTGGAACTAATTTAACTGAACATAACCCAATGAACTGAGTGATCTAATTACAACTCACAATTAAACTCATACTAGAACCCTGAAACCTAGGGAGAACATATACATGACTACAAAGACTTCCAACTCAAAATTCCTAAGCTAATTAAGTTAATTAAACTTAATTAACTATTTACAAGTTGCTATGAGAATAGAATTCTATTTTAATTTTCAGTTTAATTCAAGGACAAATTAAACTGGAATTTCTTGTTGCCATTTCTCAATACTCCCTCTCAACAAGAAAGGGATTATCAGCTACCCCAATCTTGTCTATATGAAACTTGAATTTACATCTTGACAATGCCTTTTTCAAAATGTCAACATCCTGCTCCTTCATGGGAATGTACTCTAACAACATAATACGCCTCAATACACAATATCTGAGATGATGATATCGGATATCAATATGCTTGGACTAATCATGAAAAACTGGATTTTCAGAGAGTTTGATACAACTATGATTATCGTAGTAAATTAGAGTTGGATCCATCTGCTGAACGAACACCCAACAAGGATCTTCCTCATCCAGATGGCCTCACATGTTGTCCAACTCGAAACCATGTACTCTGCCTCTATCGAACTAAGTGCAACTGATCTTTGTTTCTTGTTGTACCAAGAAACTATCGTTGACCGAATACTAAATACCCCTCCTAATGTGCTCTTCTGGTCAGAGGGACTCCATGCCCAATCTACATCGGTGAAGCCTTGAATCTTCACTCCCTCTTTCCATATGTACCATAATACATACTAATAAGTGCCCCCGAGGTATCTTAACACATGCTTTGTTGCCTTCCAATACGGCTTGGTCGGCCTAATCATTGCTTGACTAAGCTGGTTAACTTCATAGCACATATCCGGTCGTGTGTTCACTAAGTACATGAGTGAACCCAAAAGCTTCCTATAAACAATAGCTTCCACTGCTTCCCCTGAAGTAGCATCCTCCTTCCTCCAGGTGCATGCTAGAGGAGTCTCCATGGATTTGTTGCTCTCTATGCAGAATATCTTGAGTATGTCGTTGGCATACTTGCCCTAAGACACAAACAACTCCCCATCTCCCTGCCATACCTCCATGCCAAGAAAGTAATGCATGAGGCCCATATACTTCATCTCAAACTCTCTTCCAAGGTCCTCCTTGCAAGACTTGATCAACTGATCATCACTTGTGAGTATGACATCATCAACATAAAGTACAATGATCAACAATTTACCTTCCACCACTATGTGGTACAGTTTTGCATCTGCTTCACTATTCATGAAGCCCAACCCAGTGAAGTAGATATTTATCCTGGTGTACCAAGCATGGGGTGCTTGCTTCAACTTATACAACGTTGTCTTGAGTCGGAACACATGCGACTCACGGTTGAAGGTCTCAAAACCTTTAGGCTACTCTATGTACACCTCTTCCTCAATCACGCCATTAAGGAAAGTTGTCTTTACATCCATCTTATGCATCTTCCAACCCATATGTGCTAATAGTGCTAATATAGATCTAATTGACGAGTACCTTGCAATAGGAGAAAATGTCTCATCATAATCAATCCCCTCTACCTATGAAAAGCCACGGACCACAAATCTAGCCTTATGCTTCTCCACATTACCATCTGCAGCTTGCTTTACCTTGTAAAGCCAATGGGACCTCACCACTGACTTGTTCTCTAGTCTTGCTACCACGTCCCAAACACTGTTACGAACTATGCAGTCATACTTCTTCACCATGGCATCAACCCAAACTGACTGCTACACTTATTCCTTAAAGGAAGATGGCTCCGTCACAACACATTCACCCATAAGAGTCATGTATCTAGTGTAACTCTTAGGTGACCTCCTCTACCTGTGCTGAGAAGTGGGTGCTCCCACATTCTCCTGTGCATCATCCAACACTCTGTTAGCCTCTCTGGAGTGATTTCTTCCCTCTCTAGAAGACTCTTCCTGAGTGGATGTCTCCACTACTAGATCCTCTACACGTGGCTGCTCCAAATCAATTTGAGGCACCTCAACCTTAGGAGCTAAGAGTTCCTCATTTGCATGTAGCTCAAGCTCCCTCTCAAGGGAAGATCGTATGGCCTTCTCCTCATCGAATCTGACATCCCTGCGAACCACTATCATCCTGCTGGCTGACAAGTACACCCGATAGTTTTGAGGTGTATTAGTGTACCCCACAAATATCCCCAACTCTGTTGTCAGCTCAAGATTCTTCAATGCATCTTTGGTCAGATGGAAATATAGCTGTTAACACTCCAAAATTTCTCTAGAGTTGTTGTGAAAGAAATGATAGAGGTAACCACAAACCTACTTTCGAGATTAGGATCTAGCCTTCCTAATGCTCAAAGAGGGCTCTCTCTTTATGATTTAACTTTGTTTGGTTGATTCATTTTAGGCTAGTTATGATTATACTTGGGTTTTGATTTTTATTTGGTGGTGGAATCACTGACTTAGATGGATAGAGGGATGTCTGTTACCATTGAGCTATGGCATCAAGCATCAAGCAAGCATGACTGGATTAAGTTCTAAAGATAGTGTTTATAGGGCAAGGTAGTTGAGTAAATTTTAGACCTTAAGGTTGGATGGTGAAGTGGTTTTCAATCGGATCCAAGGAGCAATTAACCATTCCTTGAACTGGATAATGAAGGAAATGGTAGGGGTCAATCAAAACTAGGGAGCAATGAAGTTTTCCCTAATCTGGATATCATAAGAAAACATAAAAATGATTAATTTTTCAAGATAGAGTGCACTTAAACAAATTTTGTAATGTAATTCCAGTTAATTCATTCAATTTAGATAACATGCAAGTTTGTGAAATACATAAGAAAATAACAATTTTACAAAAGGAAATACTTCACTAAAGTAGCTCAACACATGAATCCTATAATATAATCTCTTTATTACTTAGTCCAATCTGCTGACGTGAAAAATTGGTACAATGAACCCTGAGGTTACAGATCAATACAACTATAGACATGTCTAGCAATCCACACTCTGTACTTTGAATTATGAAGTATTTATACAAAAATAGTTTACAAAATGTCCCAAAATGTCTTCAAAATGTCCCAATAGGAAAAAGAAATATATTCATGTAAGAAGATAGAGATAGATATTCATCTGCTGCAATCTGTCCCTGTTTATTAGGTTGTGTTGTCTTATTCTTTGATCTTTTGCTATTTATTCTCCTTTGCTATTGGTCTTCCATAATAAATGTTATTTTTTTTTGTCCTTTAACTAATACTCTTTCATTTGATACTCTTTCATCTGAGCTAGCCTTTTGCTTTTCTTTTACTGCTCTGTTTTGACTTTTACCTTGACTTTTTACAGCAAGTCATTTAATTTCCCCCAAAAATCTTCATCTGGTAATTTGATTTTATCATTTTTCTGTAGATTTCATCTACTTCTGTGTACTTTTCAAAGGTGGGTCTATTCACAAAAAGGTGTTTTACCTCATGCTGGAGGTAAAATAGGTTCTCAAATGTCTGGCACAGAACCTTTCCTATAGGCATCCCTTTCATGGATGAATTATTGGCTTGATCTCTTTCCACTTCTCTGATATTTCTATTATAGTCCTCATGAGGCATTATTCTGTCATTTATCACCAAGGGATTTGGCAGACCTTTCTGCCTTAAAGCATCAAACTTAACCATGAAACTGTTTATAGCCAGTTGCATGGTTTGGCATTTGTCCTCAAGGTTCATCATTAAATTCCTCTTTGTGAGCACTTTTTTCACCTCTAGTATGGTGCTAGTCCTATCAACTATGTCCAGCTCCTGCAATTCATATTTATTTTTAGAGTTAAGGAAGTGGATTATTCTGGTGGCTTCTTCTGGCATGTCTCCAAGTTCATCCTTAACTCTTTGAATTTCTTATGTAGCCTCTTTGACTAAATCATCTTGTTCAAAGATGACTTGTATAGATGGCCAAATATCATTGACATGGCCAATGATATTGGCCCATAGTTGTTCTATAGCTTGGGCAAGTGGCTGCTTCAATGTTAGCTCTTTCTCCAAATTCTTCATTTTTTCAGTTAACCTGGTTGACTTCTGAACTCCATTCTTGTGCATAATCTATGCAAGTTTCTTCTCGTCCTCCAAACTTGCTATTTGTTCTTTTAATTTATTTATCTTTGTGGTCTAAATGGACATGTCCTCCATTGCTTTGACCAATTTTCTTGCTTCATCACTTGGCTGAGTTGCTGTTGTTGTTGAACCTGTTGCTGATATAGATGTTGTTGCAACTAGAAGTGTTGTAGCCAGTGGAGCTGTGGGAGCCAATGAAGTTGCGAAGGTTGATGGTACTGTTGTAGTGATTGTTGGAATGGCAGTGGTTGTGGCTGTCTCAAGGCTGGCCTATTTTAACTGTATCAAATTGTCCAACTCCTTCTCCATTTATTTTAATTGATCATTTAATTGGAGAATGAGATCCATCATCTCTTCTTACTGGGTTTGACTCTCAAGGACCTCCTTGGTCTCTGGATGCTTTGAATGAGGTAGCTTTGTTGCTTCTTCAAAGCAACAATATTCTCACTTTTCTTCTTTATCAATTTCTCTGCAGCTTTGACATCATTGGGATTGTACCCAAGCTCAATCACCAAGTCTTCTAGTGACTTGATTCTGTTGTCCTTGGCTTGTGAGCATGCCTTTTCCAGCTTATACTGTGTTGTGATATTATCTAGTGAGCTTTGGAGTTTGTGCATAGTCATTGCTTTATTTGTCATGGTGGAATAAATCATCTCACCTACCTGCTTGTGGAATTCAATTTGGTCTATAGGGTGAACATCCCTAGCAGAAACTTCAAATTCAGTCTTCCTGTAGTCTATTGATCATTTGGGCTACTGGACTGTAGGCTGCATGAATGTCATTTGCATCTTCCCAGTCTTAATGTCAAACGTTGACATTAATCTATTTTGATTTGCAAGTGTTTGTTTGAAGTACTGGGCATAAGTCTTAGCCTTCAATGGCTCATTTCTTAACTTAATTTCCTTGTACTTATCTTTAATATCTTTCTCTTTATCCACAAGCTTGCTAGATGAAGAGGCTTCAATGTTAAGTTTCTTAGTTATAATAAGAATTTCGGCGTAAATCACATAGAGAAAGACCTTTGCCGACGCATTTCGAACCAACTAGTGTGGTTCATCGTCAGGACAAGCTGAAGAGACAGATCTAGTCTAGCGCGTTAAATAGCTCGAGCAGAGATTCCAACAGCTAAAATCGAATAACGTCTAATTTTGACCCAAGGACCCCGATAAATTATTATTATTCTCAATGCTATTGATATTCCTAATATTTATTATTTTATTTGCTGAAATAAGTAAAACTAGGTAAAAAATAAAACAAACTAATAGTTTATTTATTAACATTAATAATATATCACAATCTTTCTCCTTAATATTTAATATTATATTTACGGAATTAGGATGAATAAGGTAAATAAATACCCTATTTGCTTAGTTTAAAAATTAGTTTATTACACTATTTATTAATATATATACAAATCTATATAACTATATTTTAATGAAGAAATGTTAATAAAAATAGTTAAAATAAACCGGGAAAAAGAGTTAAAATATTAATATATAGTAATGTATAATATATAATATATCAACACTAATATATAGTGATAAAATAAATAATAAATAACCACTATGTATTACTATTAATAATAATAATATGTAAGTTAGTATCAAATAGTATATACTAGCATTCCTTCATATTTATCATTATAACTAAGGACTAAGATAAATTAGGTAAATAAAATAAATATCATACTTACTTAAGGTAAGTCTAAAATTAGCTTATTGCATCATTTATTATCCCCTATATATAAAACTATATAAGTTAAATTAAAGAAATGTCAAACAAGAACGGAATGAAGATAATATATAGTAATGTGTAATCATAATATATAATATATAAAAAATATATATAGAATCATAAAATAACATTATTATTAAATCAATATACAATACATGATTATATAGGTATAACTAATAATATAAAAAACAACCTTAAAATATAATGAACCTCTATAAATTAAAACAATAAAAGGTAAAATTTAATATAATAATATGTATATAACCAAATACATAAAGAAATTAAATAAATAGTAAATTATCCTTTAAATTATAAAATATAAATGTATATATAAATATTATCTTAAGTAATTGCTATTTATATATATTATATTATTATTTGAATACATTATATATAAATTATATAAATTACCAAAAAAAAAATAATAATAAAATAATAAATAAAAAATAAAAAATAATAATAATAAATAAAAATTACTTGGACGACAGGGCAGGGATCCAAGATCTACTGATCTTCCAGCCATCATCTATGTTGAGATTGATAGGCCTTCTTTTGATTTCAATAGCTTCCCTGAATTTACGATGGTGGAACTGAGCCACTTTGGCCACGACCCTGACCTCCTCAATACAGACCTGATGCTTGGTCTTATCCACATGTTCCGCTAACGCTGAAGACTTGGTTCTCCCATGTCTCAGGTCCGCCACATGTTCGTTAATCTTTTGTTTGATGGAGTGCCCTGTTTCCCCTATATAGGGTGTTCCACAGGAACATGGGATCAAATAAACACCCTTCATATCCTTAGGGTCCACAGGATCCTTAACCGATCGGAGGGAGTTCCGGATGGTGTTGAGGGGCCTGAAGGTAGAAGGAATATCAAATCTCTTAAGGATCCGAGCAATCTTGTTCGTGGTTCCTTGGACATAAGGAAGATGGACGCCTAGACGGTGCTCCCTTGGTTCTTTCTTAACTAACACATTTCTGGAGGCCTTAAGAAAAGCCTTCTGACCAAGGCGCCTACTATATCCATTCTCCACAAAGACATCAAGGAGATGGGATTTCTCCTTATCCAAGCTCTCATTATTTGAAATCCTAAGGGCACGCGTAGTGAGGGTGTTGAGAACACCCATCTTCTGAGCAGGGAAATGATGGGAATCTGCATGAAGATACTGCTCAGTATGCGTTTTCTTTCGGAACACAGAGTGGGAGAGAGAGCCGTCCTTGTTCTTCGAAATGAGAATATCCAGGAAAGGGAGGCAACCATTGACCTCTTTTTCCATGGTGAACTTAATGGCAGAGGACTGACCGTTAAGGTGATTGAAGAAATGATCCAGCTCCTCATGGCCATGGGGCCAGATGACGTTAGTGTCATCTACATACCTCTCCCAATGTTTGGGAAGAAGACGAGTTGAGGCTAGAGCTTTGGCTTCGAAATCTTCCATAAAAAGGTTCGCAACAATCGGGGAAAGGGGGGAACCCATAGCCACACTACAAGTCTGCTCAAAGAACTCCCCCTCGAAACAGAAGAAAGTGGAAGTGAGACAAATCTCCACCAAATGAGTGGTATCGGGATCAGTCAGGCAATAAATCACTTCCAAGGCCTCCTTTATAGGGATACAAGTATAAAGGCAGACCACATCAAAGCTGACCAAAATGTCCTCCGAGTTCAGCCTAATATCCTTGAGCTCCATGACGAAGGATGCAGAGTCCTTTACAAAGGACTCAGTGCGGCCAACCAGGGGCTTAAGCTTAATGGCCAGAAACTTGGCCAGAAACTTGCAATCTCTGCTCGAGCTATTTAACACGCTAGACTAGATCTATCTCTTCAGCTTGTCCTGACAATGAACCACACTAGTTGGTTCGAAACGCGTCGACAAAGGTCTTTCTCTATGTGATTTACGCTGAAATTCTTCTTATAACTATGATGGATCACAGAAGCCTCAATTATACAATTGATTCCCTGCACGGAAAAGCCATCACATCTAAATTTCACCATTTTGAACGGGCACGCTTGTAGGTCTCGAAGTTGAAAACGGATCTAGCCTTTTTGAAGAGATGCAGAGATTCCATGGTGATCCCGGTTTTCGCCCGGATCAACCATCGCCTCCACACTTCGTCTAACCATGGAGTGTTCATGAAAGCGAGTATGGCGCTTTTGAGGTCATAGATTAATAGGGTTAGGAGAGACCTCTGTCGTCTCTCTCTTGATCTTCTGAGTCTACACTTGGAACTTTCGAACGTGATCTCTCCCTCGTTGTGGGCTAGAATTGATGCATGCTCTGCATTAAAATCATTGCATTTGGAAGAGATTAGGGGGAAAAAGCAGGCCTCGAAGTTTCAGATGTTAGCTCAGAAATCTGTGAGGAAGGAGTTGTTGGATGATGGTTCCGTGAGCCGCATTTCTGCCTCCCAGAAATCGGCCCTCCGTTCTTGGGTTTCGTCCATCAGTGCTGTCTCTGCACCCTTTACAGGTCAACAAGCCTCGAGTAATTGTTGCGTGGCTCCTGGGCCGTATTCAAGGTTGCCAAAATGCCTTGCCAGGTCTGCTCCGTCGGTGGTTGATTCAGCAGATGTCCCCGGTAGCTCTAAAATGGGTGATTCCTCAGTTACTCCAGAGCAACCTGTAAACCGGCAGTCGAGCCGGTCCAATCTTCCTCGTCAAGCTTCCATGATGGTGGACGGGGAGGTTCCGTGTGTTTCGTGGCCCTCGGATGCTCCCTCTCTGTTTCTAATCGGGGATGAGGCGGCTATCCGGGAGGGAAAGGCTTCCTCTCCCTCTTGCGAGCGGGGTTTGTCTAAGGTTTTCGCATCACATCCGTTTCGCTCTGATACCCGGTGTTCTAATCCAGATCTGCTATCGCACGAGAAGGATGGAGCGGTAGTCGAAGGTAAGGGCGTTGATGAAGTTTCTGACCGGATGGTGTGTTCGTTCCAGCTCTCTTCTGATCTCAGGGTCACGGGGACCTCGCCCTTGTGCAATGGTGGTCTCGTTTTTCGTTTGGGAGAAGAGATCGTTGATAAGGATGAACAGTTTGACGTAGTCTCACCACCAAGCGAAGCCGGAGTGGACAGCAGGAACGTTCATTCCAAGGGAGGGTGGCAGTCCTACAGCAAAGCGTTGGGCAGCGTGGAAGGTGGCGTGGCAGGTAAGTCTTCGGGTAGTGGTTGTCGAGCTGGTTTTATTAGCCTCGGTTTCCACTGCCTTGATGAGATTGGCATGATAGGTTATAGCGGTCATGATAGGGTCAACAAGAACTTTAATCTACGGGAGGATATGAATTGCATTGGTTTAATTAGTAGTAGGAGCGATAGTAAGGACGTTGTTAATAATGCGTGTGTTCATAAGAGGGACGATAAAGGGTATAAGAGCATTAACGTTGTTTACATTAACAACGATATTAATAATGTTAAATTCAATAGCAATAGGATTTACGATAATAATAATTATTTATATGGTAGGAATGTTAATCATAACAATATGTTTAATAGTAATTTTAGTGCGGATAATAATTCATATAGTAATAGTAATGGGGGTTTTAATAATGATAATAATAGGCTATGTAATAGTGGTAATAACAATATTATGAAGAATAAAGACATTAATATTAATAACGACGATGTGAATTCACATAGTAATAATAGTGGGGGTTTTAATAATGATAATAATAGGCTACGTAATAGTGATAATAACAATATTATTAAGAATAAAGACACTAATATTAATAAGGATGATATGAAAATTATTAGTAATAATAGAGATACTTACATTAATAATAATTTATGTGATATTAATAATAATGTTAATAATATTGACATTAGTAATAATCTATGTAATAGTAATATTAATAATAATGTTAATAACATTGAAGTTAATAATAATAATGAGAATAAGAAGAGTATTAATATTATTAAAAAGGAATGTGTTATCAATAACTATATAGATAAGGGTAAGGTTAATTATGATATTGGTTACGATTCTCGAGATAGCAATAGGCAGGATTATTGTTTGAAGAATAATATGGTTGATAGCTCAAGTAGCACTAATATTTTATGCCCTGGGGTCAACGAATTTCCTGTCAATAGCAAGGAGGTTTTCCTTCCCTCGTCCTCCCAAAATAACAAGGTGGTTAACCTTTCTTGCTTTTCTTTTGCCCCTTCTGTTTTTAGTCTTTTAAGCAAGGGTCTGAACTTTGCCCTTGCTCCGAAAAGAATTCCGGTGGATGACATTATTTGTGATATTGAATTCGGGATTAGAGACCTTCTGGACAATATTAAGGATACGATTAGGCAAGATTGTGCCGTCGTCCTTAGGAGGGTTAAGCCCCCTCGAAGGAACCTCAGTAGGGAGGAATTCTATGCCCTAAAGTCCTTGAATCAGAATGAGAATATTGTCATTCTTAACGCTGACAAAGGAGGGGCCACGGTTATCCTTAACAAAGAAGATGACCGTATGAAGATGTTAGATCATCTTCACAATAGCGACAGTTATAAAAAACTGCCCAAGAACCCTCTGAAGAAGATCTCCAGGGCAGTGGCTCTAGCCATCAAGTCTAGCAATTCGGTGGGTCCCCTATGCCATAAGCTCATAGGGAGCAGTCCTGTCGCTCTTAGGATCTATGGTTTACCTAAGATTCACAAAGAAGGGGCCCCTCTGAGGCTTATTGTCAACACCATTGGTGGTCCGACATACCTTCTGGCCAAGTTTTTGGCCCTTAAGCTTAAGCCCCTGGTTGGTCGCACTGAGTCCTTTGTAAAGGACTCTGCATCCTTCGTCATGGAGCTCAAGGATATTAGGCTGAACCCGGAGGACATTCTGGTCAGCTTTGATGTGGTCTCCCTTTATACTTGTATCCCTATAAAGGAGGCCTTGGAAGTGATTTACCGCCTGACTGATCCCGATACCGCTCATCTGGTGGAGATTTGTCTCACTTCCACTTTCTTCTGTTTCGAGGGGGAGTTCTTTGAGCAGACTTGTGGTGTGGCTATGGGTTCCCCCCTTTCCCCGATTGTTGCGAACCTTTTTATGGAAGATTTCGAAGCCTCAACTCGTCTTCTTCCCAAACTTTGGAAGAGGTATGTAGATGACACTAACGTCATTTAGCCCCATGGCCATGAGGAGCTGGATCATTTCTTCAATCACCTTAACGGTCAGTCCTCTGCCATTAAGTTCACCATGGAAAAAGAGGTCAATGGTTGCCTCCCTTTCCTGGATATTCTCATTTCGAAGAACAAGGACGACTCTCTCTCCCACTCCGTGTTCCGAAAGAAAACGCATACTGAGCAGTATCTTCATGCACATTCCCATCATTTCCCTGCTCAGAAGATGGGTGTTCTCAACACCCTCGCTACGCGTGCCCTTAGGATTTCAAATAATGAGAGCTTGGATAAGGAGAAATCCCATCTCCTTGATGTCTTTGTGGAGAATGGATATAGTAGGCAACTTGGTCAGAAGGCTTTTCTTAAGGCCTCCAGAAATGCGTTAGTTAAGAAAGAACCAAGGGAGCACCGTCTAGGCGTCCATCTTCCTTATGTCCAAGGAACCACGGACAAGATTGCTCGGATCCTTAAGAGATTCGATATTCCCTCTACCTTCAGGCCCCTCAACACCATCCGGAACTCCCTCCGATCGGTTAAGGATCCCGTGGACCCTAAGGATATGAAGGGTGTTTATTTGATCCCATGTTCCTGTGGAACACCCTATATAGGGGAAACGGGGCGCTCCTTCAAACAAAGGATTAACAAACATGTGGCGGACATGAGACATGGGAGAACCAAGTCTTCAGCGTTAGCGGAACATGTGGATAAGACCAAGAATCAGGTCTGTATTGAGGAGGCTAGGGTTGTGGCCAAAGTGGCTCAGTTCCACCATCGTAAATTCAGGGAAGCTATTGAAATCGAAAGAAGGCCTATAAATCTCAACATAGATGATGGATGGAAGATCAGTAGATCTTGGATCCCTGCCCTGTCGTCCGAGTAATTTTTATTTATTTATTATTATTATTATTATTATTATTATTATTATTTATTATTTATTATTTTTGTTATTTATTTGTTTTTTTGGTAATTTATATTAACTTATATATTATATATTATTTTAATGTATTCTCAAATAAAAGATATATATATATAAAAAGCAATTTACCTAAGAAATAATATTTATATATACATTTTATATTTAATAATCTAAATAGATAAATTACTATTTATTTATTATTTGGTTATATACATATTATTATATTATTAATGTTATGTTTCTAATTTTATATATGTTACTATTATATTTGTTAAAAACTAGGTGTTATTATTATTAGGATATAAGACTCATATTACAGTATGGTATTATATTATTGAATATTAATATATAATGGTTATTTATTATGGATCTACTATATATTATCTTTATATATTATATATTATGATTACACATTACTATATATTATCTTCATTCCGTTCTTGTTTGACATTTCTTCAATTTAACTTATATAGTTTTATATATAGGGGATAATAAATAATGCAATAAGTTAATTTTAAACTTACCTTAAGTAAGTATGATATTTATTTTATTTACCTAATTTATCTTGGTCATTAGTTATAATGATAAGTATGAAGGAATGCTTGTATATACTATTTGTTACTAACTTACATATTATTATTATTAATAGTAATACATAGTGGTTATTTATTATTTATTTCATCACTATATAGTAGTGTTGATATATTATATATTATACATTACTATATATTAATATTTTAACTCTTTTTCCCCGTTTATTTAACTATTTTTATTAACATTTCTTCATTAAAATATAGTTATATAGATTTGTATATATATTAATAAATAATGTAATAAACTAATTTTTAAACTAACTTCAGGCAAATAGGGTATTTATTTACCTTATTCATCCTAATTCCATAAATATAATATTAAATATTAAGAGAAAGATTGTGATATATTATTAATTTTAATAAATAAACTATTAGTTTGTTTTATTTTTTACCTAGTTTTACTTATTTTAGCAAATAAAATAATAAATATTAGGAATATTAATAGCATTGAGAATAATAATAATTTATCGGGTCCTTGGGTCAAAATTAGACATTATTCGATTTTAGCTGTTGGAATATCTCCTCGAGCTATTTAACGCGCTAGACTAGATCTGTCTCTTCAGCTTGTCCTGACGATGAACCACACTAGTTGGTTCGAAACGCGTCGGAAAAGGTCTTTCTCTATGTGATTTACGCCGAAATTCTTCTTATAACTAAGAAACTTAACATTGAAGTCTCTTCATCTAGCAAGCTTGTGGATAAAGAGAAAGATATTAAAGATAAGTACAAGGAAATTAAGTTAAGAAATGAGCCATTGAAGGCTAAGACTTATGCCCAGAACTTCAAACAAACACTTGCAAATCAAAATAGATTAATGTCAATGTTTGACATTAAGACTGGGAAGATGCAAATGACATTCATGCAACCTACAGTCCAGTAGCCCAAATCATCAATAGACTACAGGAAGACTGAATTTGAAGTTTCTGCTAGGGATGTTCACCCTATAGACCAAATTGAATTCCACAAGCAGGTAGGTGAGATGATTTATTCCACCATGACAAATAAAGCAATGACTATGCACAAACTCCAAAGCTCACTAGATAATATCACAACACAGTATAAGCTGGAAAAGGCATGCTCACAAGCCAAGGACAACAGAATCAAGTCACTAGAAGACTTGGTGATTGAGCTTGGGTACAATCCCAATGATGTCAAAGCTGCAGAGAAATTGATAAAGAAGAAAAGTGAGAATATTGTTGCTTTGAAGAAGCAACAAAGCTGCCTCATTCAAAGCATCCAGAGACCAAGGAGGTCCTTGAGAGTCAAACCCAGTAAGAAGAGATTATGGATCTCATTCTCCAATTAAATGATCAATTAAAATAAATGGAGAAGGAGTTGGACAATTTGATACAGTTAAAATAGGCCAACCTTGAGACAGCCAAAACCACTGCCATTCCAACAATCACTACAACAGTACCATCAACCTTCGCAGCTTCATTGGCTCCCACAACTCCACTGGCTACAACACTTCTAGTTGCAACAACATCTATATCAGCAACAGGTTCAACAACAGCAACAACTCAGCCAAGTGACGAAGCAAGAAAATTGGTCAAAGCAATGGAGGACATGTCCATTTAGACCACAAAGATAAATAAATTAAAAGAACAAATAGCAAGTCTGGAGGATGAGAAGAAACTTGCATAGATTATGCACAAGAATGGAGTTCAGAAGTCAACCAGGTTAACTGAAAGAATGAAGAATTTGGAGAAAGAGCTAACATTGAAGCAGCCACTTGCCCAAGCTATAGAACAACTATGGGCCAATATCATTGGCCATGTCAATGATATTTGGCCATCTATACAAGTCATCTTTGAACAAGATGATTTAGTCAAAGAGGCTACATAAGCAATTCAGAGAGTTAAGGCTGAACTTGGAGACATGCCAGAAGAAGCCACCAGAATAATCCACTTCCTTAACTCTAAAAATAAATATGAATTGCAGGAGCTGGACACAGTTGATAGGACTAGCACCATACTAGAGGTGAAAAAAGTGCTCACGAAGAGGAATTTAGTGATGAGCCTTGAGGACAAATGCCAAACCATGCAACTGGCTATAAACAGTTTCATGGTTAAGTTTGATGCTTTAAGGCAGAAAGGTCAGCCAAATCCCTTGGTGATAAATGACAGAATAATGCCTCATGAGGACTATAATAGAAATATCAGAGAAGTGGAAAGAGATCAAGCCAATAATTCATCCATGAAAGGGATGCCTATAGGAAAGGTTCTGTGCCAGACATTTGAGAACCTATTTTACCTCCAGCATGAGGTAAAACACCTTTTTGTGAATAGACCCACCTTTGCAAAGTACACAAAAGTAGATGAAATCTATAGAAAAATGATAAATATCAGATTACCAGATGCAGATATTTGGGGGAAATTAAATGACTTGCTGTAAAAAGTCAAGGTAAAAGTCAAAACGGAGCAGTAAAAGAAAAGAAAAAGGCTAGCTCAGATGAAAGAGTATTAGTTAAAGGACAAAAAAAAAAGAACATTTATCATGGAAGACCAATAGCAAAGGAGAATAAATAGCAAAAGATCAAAGAATAAGACAAGACAACCTAATAAACAGGGACAGATTGCAGCAGTTGAATATCTATCTCTATCTTCTTACATGAAGATATTTCTTTTTCCTAGATTAATTCCCAAGACAGTTTGGGACATTTTGTAAACTATTTTTGTATAAATAATTCATAATTCAAAGTACAGAGTGTGGATTGCTAGACATTTCTATAGTTGTATTGATCTGTAACCTCAGGGTTCATTGTACCAATTTTTCACGTCAGCAGACTGGACTAAGTAATAAAGAGATTGCATTATAGGATTCATGTGTTGAGCTACTTTAGTGAAGTATTTCCTTTTGTAAAATTGTTATTTTCTTATGTATTTCACAAACTTGCATGTTATCTAAATTGAATGAATTAACTGGAATTATATTATAGAATTTGTTTAAGTGCACACTATCTTGAACAATTAATCATTTTTATGTTTTCTTATGATATCCGGATTAGGGAAAACTTCATTGCTCCCTAGTTTTGATTGACCCCTACCATTTCCTTCATTATCTGGTTCAAGGAATGGTTAATTGCTCCTTGGATCCGATTGAAAACCACTTCACCATCCATCCTTAAGGTCTAAAATTTACTCAACTACCTTGCCCTATAAACACTATCTTTAGAACTTAATCCAGTCATGCTTGCATGATGCTTGATGCTATAGCTCAATGGTAACACACATCCCTCTATCCATCTAAGTCAGTGATTCCACCACCAAATAAAAATCAAAACCCAAGTATAATCATAACTAGCCTAAAATCAATCAACCAAACAAAGTTAAATCATAAAGAGAGAGCCCTCTTTGAGCATTAGGAAGGATAGATCCTAATCTCGAAAGTAGGTTTGTGGTTACCTCTATCATTTCTTTCACAACTCTAGAGAAATTTTGGAGTGTTAACTGCTATATTTCCATGTGACCAAAGATGCATTGAAGAATCTTGAGCCGACAACAGAGTTGGGGATATTTGTGGGGTACATTGATACACCTCAAAACTATCGGGTGTACTTGTCAGCCAGCAGGATGATAGTGGTTCGCAGGGATGTCAGATTCGATGAGGAGAAGGCCATACGATCTTCCCTTGAGAGGGAGCTTGAGCTACATGCAGATGAGGAACTCTTAGCTCCTAAGGTTGAGGCGCCTCAAATTGATTTGGAGCAGCCACGTGTAGAGGATCTGGTAGTGGAGACATCCACTCAGGAAGAGTCTTCTAGAGAGGGAAGAAATCACACCAGAGAGGCTAACAGAGTGTTGGATGATGCACAAGAGAATGTGGGAGCACCCACTTCTCAGCACAGGTAGAGGAGGTCACCTAAGAGGTACACTAGATATGTGACTCTTATGGGCAAATGTGTTGTGACAGAGCCAGCTTCCTTTAAGGAATAAGTGTAGCAGTCAGTTTGCGTTGATGCCATGGTGGAGAAGTATGACTGCATAGTTCGTAACAGTGTTTGGGACGTGGTACCAAGACTAGAGAACAAGTCAATGGTGAGGTCCCATTGGCTTTACAAGGTAAAGCAAGCTGCAGATGGTAATGTGGAGAAGCATAAGGCTAGATTTCAATGGAAAAAGATGTCAGTGGTTGCCTCCCTTTCCTGGATATTCTCATTTCGAAGAACAAGGACGACTCTCTCTCCCACTCTGTGTTCCGAAAGAAAACGCATACTGAGCAGTATCTTCATGCAGATTCCCATCATTTCCCTGCTCAGAAGATGGGTGTTCTCAACACCCTCGCTATGCGTGCCCTAGGATTTCAAATAATGAGAGCTTGGATAAGGAGAAATCCCATCTCCTTGATGTCTTTGTGGAGAATGGATATAGTAGGCGCCTTGGTCAGACGACTTTTCTTAAGGCCTCCAGAAATGCGTTAGTTAAGAAAGAACCAAGGGAGCACCATCTAGGTGTCCATGTTCTTTATGTCCAAGGAACCACGGACAAGATTGCTCGGATCCTTAAGAGATTCGATATTCCCTCTACCTTCAGGTCCCTCAACACCATCCGGAACTCCCTTCAATCGGTTAAGGATCCCGTGGACCCTAAGGATATGAAGGGTGTTTATTTGATCCCATGTTCCTGTGGAACACCCTATATAGCGGAAACGGGGCGCTCCATCAAACAAAGGATTAACGAACATGTGGCAGACCTGAGACATGGGAGAACCAAGTCTTCAGCGTTAGCGGAACATGTGGATAAGACCAAGCATCAGGTCTATGTTGAGGAGGCCAGGGTCGTGGCCAAAGTGGCTCAGTTCCACCATCATAAATTCAGGGAAGCTATTGAAATCGAAAGAAGGCCTATCAATCTCAACATAGATGATGGCTAGAAGATTAGTAGATCTTGGATCCCTACCCTGTCGTCCGAGTAATTTTTATTTATTTATTATTATTATTTTTCATTTTTAATCTTTTTTTCATTTTTTTCTTTTTTTTGGGTAATTTATATTAATTTATATATTATATATTATTTTACTGTATTACAAATAATAAGATAATATA
>APFE031523036.1:0-13661 GCA_000404065.3 Pinus taeda | reverse complement strand
ATATTTATTTTATTTACCTAATTTATCTTGGTCCTTAGTTATAATGATAAATATGAAGGAATGCTAGTATATACTTACATATTATTATTATTAATAGTTATACATAGTGGTTATTTATTATTTATTTTATCACTATATATTAGTATTGATATATTATACATTACTATACATTATATATATTAATATATTTTCCCGTTTATTTTAACTATTTTTATTAACATTTCTTCATTAAAATATAATTATATATATTTGTATATATATTAATAAATAGTGTAATAAACTAATTTTTAAACTAACTTCAGGCAAATAGGGTATTTATTTACTTTATTCATCCTAATTCCATAAATATAATATTATAATATTAAATAGAAAGATTGTGATATATTATTAATTTTAATAAATAAACTATTAGTTTGTTTTATTTTTTTACCTAGTTTTACTTATTTCAGCAAATAAAATAATAAATATTAGGAATATTAATAGCATTGAGAATAATAATAATTTATCGGGGTCCTTGGGTCAAAATTAGACGTTATTCGATTTTAGTTGTTGGAATCTCTGCTCGAGCTATTTAACGCGCTAGACTAGATCTGTCTCTTCAGCTTGTCCTGACGATGAACCGCACTAGTTGGTTCGAAACGCGTCGGCAAAGGTCTCTTTATGTGATTTACGTTGAAATTCTTCTTATAACTATGATGGATCACAAAAGCCTCAATTATACAATTAAGTTTCTTCTCAATAAGTTGAGTGTTTGAAGTAGAAGGCTGGTGTGTTTCTTCTGAAGCTGCTAGGGCTTTACTCCTTCCAACCATTGTTTCAGTGTGATTGATTTACACTGTGTCAATGGTGTCTTCTTATTCATTTACAGGATTAAGCTTGGGCCTCTTCTTGTAATTGATCTCAAATTGGTCATCTGTATTGTCCATTGCTAAGCTAGAACATTCTTCCCTGGTTCTTTTTGCATTTCTATCTTCATTGGCTGGAGTCTGCAAAATAAGAGGAATATTCATATGTTCTTCTAGGGATGGAACCTACAAAAAGGAACTAGTATCAATATGCTTTTCCACATCTATCAAAGTATTCTCCACATCTACTATAGTATTCTCCATATCTATCAAAGTGTTTTCCAACCATTTTGACTGGTTGGAAAATCTCTCAATGTCTGGCATAGGCTCATGTATGAAAGGACTTAATTTGAATTTGAGCCTTAGTTTATTTATGACTCCATGAGGGTCATATTGCCACATAAAACTGCTCTTGAAATTCATCTGCTGTAAAAATTTATCTGCCTCTAGTCCAGCTTCCCTATTATTACAAATAAAGGGGCCTAATTGATTTTTCATTTTAAATTGGGTCTTCTTCCTAGCTAACAAGAAATTAACCTCATCAGAGTTTATGATTTGTTTGAAATACTCTAATGCAAATATCCTCATGGGGACCTATTTGGACAACTTGTAGGGAGTGAGTTGGCATCCATATATTCTGATTTCTGTGTGGTCCTAGTATAGATACCAGTCGCCCACTCTACTATTCTTTTCCAACTGTAAAACTCTTTTAATCTCCTGACTAATCCTAGGTTCATAGCTACTGGTTAGCATGTTTATAACTGAATGGACAAATGAATCAATGAAGTCTTTATAAGAACAAATAGTGGAATATCTTTGAATCAATGGTGTCCAATAGATGACATATCTCGGATTGCCTTTGGTGTCTAATTTTTGGATGCTGACTGGAAATTTGTCAAACTGATAATATAGGAACATGTGAAACAAAACTGAAGAGTATTTGAATAGTCTCTCATTTGGTAATCTGATAAACTGTTCATGGATTCTGTCTGCTATGAACTAAGCATAGTTGTAAACTATAATAGGAGGCTTACCTGGGAAAAAGATAGAAAGGAAAACAAGGACAACCTCATCCACATTTTCATCAGTGGTGTACCCTAGAATGAAAGAGAGCATGGTTATAAATTGTCTGCTTCTCTCAGAAAAAATGGTGGCAGCATATGAAGGACTATCTGTTGGAGTATGAGACTCCTCTATGATGAAAGTGTGAAAAATCTGAGCCTTCTTGGGAAAGTCTAGCTTTATGTAGAGTTCAAGTAAACCTTCAATGGAAAGTGGGGTTTGATTGGGTCCTAGTTGGATCTGCAACATTTGATTTATTGATTCTTCTCTAATAGTAAATAAAACCTGTTGGTCGGGGGTGACTATGGCTCTTTGACTGGGAACATAATAATATTGGCAGAAGTGGATGATTTCTAGGAATGGGTGTACTTTTGGGAACAAGTACTTGGGAAAATTGGACTCCCATAGGTGAATGTCATCATTCTGGTTCAAAAACTTGTCTTTAATCTAGTAGTGGAGTTTTAGTAGGTAGGCAGGGGAAGCAGTGTCCTTGATTTGAAATTCTCTGTCGGATAATGGAAGGTGGTCAATATCCAGGTGCGGGGTTTGGAGAGGTCTTACATCCAGAGAGGTTTGGGAAGCCATAATTTGGTTTATTGAATTGAATTACTCTTTTTGTGGCTTTGGGTGTAAGGTTTAGAAAGTCTGGAATAGTGGGGAGGGTAATTACAGTGTGTAGAAAGGGGTTTGGGTGCACAGTAGGCTTTTCTTCAGTTTAGGAAGGTTTCTTAATTAATTTAATTAATTAACCTTGGATCATTACTTTGTATAACTTTAACCACAGGGTTGTTCTAGTTATATCAAGAATACTTGGAAATTTGATGGTTTGGTGCGCAGATGGGTTTCTGTGGTAGTTGCATAGGGTACTGAGGTAATTTGGTGTCTGCAATGTCTTCGGGTGGTAAAAGGTGGTCAAATTGGTTGCACAAAGGTTCGTGGTGTCTGAATCGATTAACAGAGGTTTACAGTGAAAATGAGTGAAAAGAGAAAATTGGGGATTTTTCGGCCTTTTAACCAATAACGGTTAGATTTTGGCATGAGATTTATTGAATGAACAGTGGGAAATTTTGGTTTAGGTGGGGAGGTGGTTTTCGGTGATATCACACCGCTTTTGGATGGAGGACGGTATTTTTCGCAAGCACGTGATATAACATGGTGCCGCCACGTAGCCAACAGTGCTCGGCCAAAACCATGAATCCCACGTGCTCTCAGGCCGTTAATTGTTGGACGATGAATGCGCGTGATATGGCTGTGCAGCATTGGATCTGGGGGTGGGAGATCGGAGGGATATCGTGCAATGAAGTTGCATGGATGGAGGCGGGAAAGTGGTTGGCGGGGCTTGGGGTTTAATTACAAAGAATTGTAATTAATTAACAAAATAATGACGAGATTTAAATATAAGCAGTGGGTTAATAAGAGGTGGGGGTCATGGATTATATGGCGGGGTTTTTTAACTGCACCAAGGGTTGGTGGGTTAAAAAGGGTGTTAGGGAATATTAGCATGGGGGAGTTATAAAGCGGGACTTTAGGAAAAAACTTAGGATAAGGGGTTCTTGAGGGGAAAAGGGAAATTAATAAGGGGGGAATGTAATATTTGTAATGGGAATGGGTTTCACACTAGGGAAAGGGGTTTTGGGAAGGGGGAATGATTTTTGAAGGGTAATATCTAGGGAAATGTGTGAAACCAAGAGGTAAAAGGTCAAAATGAGGGGAAATGGTATTTATAAGTAATGAAGGGATAATGAGGGGAAATTAGTAAACTAAGTATGTGGGGGTCTAGTGTAATGAGGGGAAATTAGTAAATAGGCTTTGGTGAATATATTTTCTCTTTCACAATTCTTCCTGCACATGAAATATAGGATTAAGCATGATGAATGTGCTTTTGACTTAGAAACCTTGTGCATTTTCAAAACTTCTTGTACCTACCCTTTATTTGCCCTAGCATTTTCTCTTCATTTCATTAGGTGCATTTGAGCTTGTTGACCCTTCATTTCTTTTTTTTTTTGATAAGAAAACTATATAATTCTAACCTTATAACTTCCAATGGCTTAGATTAAACTAATGAGCTCGTTATTATTCTCTACCTAACTACTAATTTGCCAAGATTAAACAATTTGGCTAGATCTTTAATCTCTATCTATCAACATGAAATTTAAAGCATGAATGGGTCAAGATTAAACTATTTGACACTAATGGATTGTGGCATTTTTGACAAGTTGCACACAATCTTATTTTAAAATTTAAAGTAAAAGGAGTGGCATTTGGATTTGCACACTTTCATAATCTATTTTTATCTCTTTTTGGGGTTCATATTTTTTGACTTTTTTTACCTTTTCTTTCTTTTTGTCCTTTGATTATTATTTTATGATAGACCCTCTTTACATTTTTTAGTTTTAATATGGGAAACCATTTTGCAGAAAGCAAAAGTATGTACAATATTACAAGACTAACCATATCCAATTCAAAATTATGAATCCTATTATTATAGGACCCTAACAATATCGATGACCCAAAAATCCTGAAGTGACTAACATCTAACCTTTTACTGGAATAAGCCTCCTCTGGTGTCTTCATCTCAAGTATTTGATGTGGGCTACAGTTCTAAACATAATTCGTTGTGTTGAATGCCCCAGCCCACAAGTGTAGTGGTAGGCCCTTATCATGCAACATCAGCCTCGCTGCCCCTACTATGCTTCAATTCTTCCTCTCAGCCACCCCATTGTAGATTCACAGGCTCATACAATGTACTAAAGCACAGGACAAGAATTTACTTCTACTTTCAATCAGCAGAAGCCAATAGATCGATGAAAAAAATATGAACAAGAAGAAGATAAATCGATGGTACATAACACAATATGTATCTAGGGAAATCCACTGCTCAAAACCTCGTTATCTGTATTGCATATATTAGAAATATGAGTGAAGATACAAAGCTTGTTCTCACTAGAACAATTCCGCACAAGTATGCTCAACTCTCTCAGCTCACAAGCAAGCTCTTGGTCAACACTTAGCCAATTCTGCAGCTCTCCAAGCCCCTAATCTCTTGTGTAATTCCTAGGATGAATAACTCGTATTTAAAGAAAATTCATGCTTCCAAAACTATGCAATCCAAACATAGGTTATTCTCTAATTGCATGCATGATATTTACAACTCAGTAAATCACAAAACTGATAGTACATTGTCCGTCTCAACTGGGTCTTTCTCAGAATCGACATGCATGAGTTTTTGATGAGGGAATCTTTAGTTAACTAGAGTGACACTTGTGGATGCACTAGTGCACGAACTGACTGTTAATTGTCTATTAGTTCCACAAACAGTTTGGAACTAATTTAACTGAACATAACTTAGTAAACTGAGTGATCTAATTACAACTCACAATTAAACACATACTGGACCCCTAAAACTTAGGGAGAACATATACATCACTACAGAAAGGATTCCAAATTGAAATTCCTAAGCTAATTAAGTTAATTAAGCTAATTAAGTTAATTAAGCTTAATTAACTATTTACAAGTTGCTATGAGAATAGAATTTGATTTTAATTCTCAGTTAAATTCAAGGACAAATTAAACTCGAATTTCTTGTTGTCATTTCTCAATTAACATTCCCCCTTAGCAATATTCTTCCAAATATTTAAATTGTTGATAATACTATTCAATCAACAATCAACAATATTCATCACTCTAACTTATAAAAAAAAAAAAAAAAATTGGCCCTGTACAAAGGATTTTCGACTTTCTACACTCCATTCCTACACACAACTTTGAATTGTTGTCTTATTTGAACTTTAATCTCACCCAACCTACATCATCCTTATGGTTAATGTGAATGTCAAGGTTTGGTGTGGCCAAGATCCTTAAGTGATTTTGACATTTGATGACTTAGATACTATTAAGTTATAGACACACTAAAAACAAAGAAAATAAATTTATAAAACGTGTTATTGGATAAGAGGTTTGAAGTCTTATTTCCTCATTTTATATTCTTAGATAAGTTAAGTTCAAAGTAGAAGCCTTATTGTGCATATTTTACTTTAAATATTTTTCTACCATCCAATGTTGTACATAAGGTAAATGTGATTTTATGAATATGTGAAATAAAACTTCTATAATTTTCATTTAATTATTAATAATTATAAGATGAACAATCAAGTTTACCTCCCCAATATTCTTCATTAAAATTTATCATTGCTCCAATCTTAACCATTATCACATTTTCAATTTTGCACTTTAAAATTTTTAGTTAAAAAATAAGTGATATACACTCTAGATTAGATCTCGAATTGGCTTAGATTTCATACAAATAAATATTATCAGATTAAAAACTGGTATGGTTTGTCAAAAGGACAAAATATTGGGAAAATAGAAACAATTACTGTCGGGAAGTTTAGATGTGGAATCCATAGGAGGTATCTATATTTCTTTGATGGCATCAGACCCTGGTTAAATTGGCATCTTTTTTATATCACTGAAAGCCTGTAAGCATTTTATTAATTTGAAACTATATATGTATTTTCAGAAGGATTCTGTTGTTTGATGATGTTTTGAGATTTTTAGTTGAAATGTGAGGTAGTAAAGCCCTAATTTAAAACCAGTATTGAAGTTGTTGTTTTTGGGTAGCCGTTTTCCGAGAGTTCGCTCCTAGTTCTCACACAGTTCACTCCATTTTATACTGGATCCTTCTATGGATGGAATTAATTGAGTTGAAATATCAAAAGAAAATGCTTCAAAAGAAAGAATCATGCTTAAATATCATAGATCTGCTTCTTTATCTGCAACCACTACTTCTCGAGGTCTTATATCTATTTTAGAACCACATTCTTCCATTGATTGGAAATTGCCTCCCATCTATCCTAAAGATGTTTATAAACTTCATGGTTGGAAGTACTTTTATCACTCTTTCATTAAAGTGAATTCTGTGAACCAATCATTTACTTCTAATGAAGAACCACTTCATATAAATCTATTAGACATAGATCTAATAGACTGGGGGAAGAAACAAAAATACAAGTACTACCATCTTGGAGCTATAAATTTTGGCCTGTATCCTTTGGTTCGACCATTTCAGAATGTACATTCTCTATGTTGTGTAGTTGATACTAGACATAACCAGTTTTTTGATGCTTTAATAGGAAGTTTTTCAGTTCCTCTACATAATGATCTATATTTATGCAGTCTATCTAAAGTATGCAATTTCATTACAAGATCCATACATATATGATTTTCTAAAAGCTTATATCCTCCCTGGTGGATTTGATATGTCTATTTCATCACTCATCTGCCAACTAAAATGTATGGTAATAGTCTACTTTGCAAATGATACTCTTCCACCTCTGAAATCATCTGTTGCAATAACTTCTCATCTACATAGTCTATTATAAACAAACCATTCTTCAAACTCTCAACCTGTTACCTTTCACTGGACTAGCATAAATTATCCTACATCTTGGGAAAATAAATATTAGTCCTATAAACAAGGATTGCTAGAGAATGAAAAAAGTAATTCTTTCTAAAGCCCTGTATCACTTCAAATCACAAAGGACCAACTCTCTTTTGGTCACAATCCTTCCATCTCCTACTTATAGCCAATAAAGCCACAACATATCTGCAAATCTACTAAGCCCTCATTCTGGAAAATACATTGACTGTCCATCCTGTATTGACAAAATTAAGGTTGTTTATGGTACCTCTAAGATAACCAATCTATATATGTTTTGAGTATAAAATACAGAAATAACAGTCAAGCTCCCAACAAGGGAATATTCTTTTATCCCAGGATGGAATCTCCCAACAAATATTTTTCACCAATTTCAATCTAATGGGAAAATCAAGCAAGAATACATGCTAGTAAGGTCCTCTACAACAGATTCAAGTGTGTCAGATGAATGCAAACTATTAAATTACTCAAATATTCAAGCAAATTTAACAACAAAGAATTTAGATGATGTCCATAAGGATCTTCTCAGAATAATCTATGATAATCAAGTTGAGAAAGAAGGATTTCAATTTTTTATAGATAAAACAAATATCTTATCCCATGTTTTAAGTGATGTTAATGAAATAAAAAAGGCTATAGAAAAGTTAAATATTCGGCCTTCTGTTCTTGAAAAGATTTATTGTAGAGTCATAAAACTCTCTAAGTCATTTCAAAAGCCTATAAGGAATCTTTTTTCCTTTGACCCATTCAGACAAGGAGTTACTAAGTCTAGTCATAGAAGACAAAAGTCACTTATCTATTTTC
Source organism: Pinus taeda (assembly GCA_000404065.3). Lineage (NCBI taxonomy): Eukaryota > Viridiplantae > Streptophyta > Pinopsida > Pinales > Pinaceae > Pinus > Pinus taeda. The sequence goes on along the minus strand of APFE031523036.1, from coordinate 5,513 downwards.
ATGTGAAATAGAACCATATTTACAACCAAAATGAGATTTTGGGATTTCAGGTAATTTGTATCTCAGTATTTGTAAGGATTTAAATTCTTTCAACCAATGGGATCCTTTGTTGCCAAATAAATAGAGCTACTTAGATATTCTGGCCCAAGAAATTGAAGGACCAAAATCATTTAGAGAATCTACAGAAAAATCTTCCACAAGTACATCAACGGTAACAAACATAGGAAATTTGGGAATTGGAGCATTAAATAAATTAATAGCCACTATGTCAAAACATCCCATTCTTAACATAGGCTTCCAAAGCAGAGATGAGATTAAAGAAACCTTGCAACTTTTGGGAAATTGAAGTATTGCAAAATGAGTTGAAGATAGTACAATTACTCCAAAACATATGGCTAATCTCCTTATTGAAGGATTTACTAGTCTTGCATGGGAATGGTGGCACTAGTTGCCCCAAACAACTAAAGATGAATTCCTAGATTCTTCTACAGCTGACAGTGATCTACTTGAATGCTTAGGCTTACGGTTTTATGGATCCAAACAAGTAGAATCAGATGTAGAACATCTTCAATCTCTTTTTATGTCTCAGAGATTAGGAGACTTGTCTCTTAAGCATAAATACTTCTAATATATGCAGAAATTACTTATACAAGCAAGGAAAGATAATGATCCTACATATATCAAGTATTATATCTGTAGCTTTCCAGGAGCCCTTCCAGATGCAATAGAGAAGTATTTCAAGGACAAGGACATCAAATTGCAGGGTATGACACTAGCTATGGCAGACTACCATATAGATATGGTAATCCAAGAGCATTGCCTAGAAAAAAGGGCCTCAAAGGATTTTAAAACATTTAATTATATGTTTACTCCGTCTTTCTGCAAGATTATTGGAAAATTTCCATAATGGGGCTATGGTGCTTTTAATAGAGGACACCAATGCATAAATTTTGCATCTTGTTGCTGTAAACAATGAAAACACAAGAAGAAAAAATACAAAAAATACTCTTTCAAATCCATATGGACACCTAATCTTCCTGCAAGATATTATAAAAATTCCAAGCCCTACAAATATCCCTTTCCGAAGAAATCCTATCTCAAAAGGAGATCTACTCTGAAGAAGTCTGCTCTCTGTTACAATTTCCATAAACCAGGACATTACATCAACAAATGTCCCATAAAGCCCAAAACCCTCATCTTTCTGTTGTTTTTACTGATGATCTTAATCTAGAATTATGGGACCTTTGTTTTGTAGATTCCACAACTCCTCCTCCTCCCTTGTTGGATGATATTATTTTTCTTCCTTCTCGTGATGAAAATGCTTCCTCTTCTTATACCTCCTCTGAATCAGACACTGAAAACCTTGCAGATCAATTTTGTCTCTTAAATCCACAAGATTGGGGGAAGGTCAGTCCCAACTACCCTTCCCTACAAATTTTCAATACCAAAGCTTTGAAGAATATTTCCAAAACCTGCAAACCCAAAACCACAATATGACATGTTCATGTTCTATGTCCCTAAACAGAAGAATCTTGAAGAAAAGCTAGAAGAGATTAATCAAAAGCTCAACAGTACTCCTATTTGGAAAGTCCGAGAAAGAGTAACATTAATAGCTAAAAGAGTTTATCTCTTACAACAAATCGCTAAACCCATTTCCCAACATATTGCAACTCCCAGTAGCTCTCCTCATAAAAGAAATCCAGCTGTTTATAATCCTGTTGACCTTTATTCAGACCCTTACAAGCATTATGATAGGCAACAATTTAGAAAGGATAAACAAGCTCTTTTATTGGTGCAAATTTAAGAGCAGAAGAGAATAGTTAAAGAAGCTATAGGAAAAGTCAAAGAGCTTAAAAGCATGCTAGAAGCTATTAGTTTAGATGAGAGTGTTTCCTCATATGAATAAATGTCCAAGGCATATGAAGAAATTAAAAAAGACCTAGCCTATAAGGCACGCTATAGATGAAAAAATATAGGTATTAAGCTCAATGAAGAAGATGATAAATCTGATGAAGAAATAAGGACAGAAGAAGAATTAGAACACCCTACATTTATTTCAGTAGGTGTCAAGTTCTTCACAAAAGTTTGGTTCCATCCAAACAATAGAAAACCTCACCAGATTGATTGTTTAGTGGATACTCAGAACAACTTAATCTAATGAGAAAGTATGTCATACCAGCGTATCTATGGAAATAAACAAGATTTAGGGGAACTGATATAAACAAAACATAGGTAATTATTTTTTGGGAAACATATCCCTTATCCATAGAAATTGAAGGAGAAAAGTTAGAAACTATGTTTTATGGTGTATAGGAAATTGCACATTATTTCATTTTAGGTTCTGATTTTGTAAATATGGTTAGCCCAATCACATTTGATGTAAAAAGGAAGGAGTTGAAGTTTCATGTATGCACAAGTAAAATGGCAGAAGAAAAAATATAACAGAATAAATCAGTTTTCTCTTTGACCTTTATCAGAGAACAAAACAAAATGGAACACAATATTTGTCATGTAGAAATACATTCAGAAAATGTTCTCAAGGGAATCTCAAGAAAACTGAGAGGATATTTTACTTCAAAATCTCCAAATTCCTTCTAGCATCGGGAACAATATATTGTTAGACTTCCATATGATCCTTTAATGAGGTTTATCCCACAAAAATCCTCTACAACATTAATGAGTCCCTCTGAAATCAAAACTTGTTAAGAAGAGATAAAAAGCCTGATGGCAAAAGGCCTTATTGAACCATCTAAAAGTGCTTGGGCCTATCAAGGATTTTATGTAAATAAGCATTCATAGCAAAAGAGAGGAAAACCTAGATTGGTGGTAAATTGTAAACCACTAAATAAAGTCTTACATCCGATTAGGTACCCTCTTCCTAATAAAGAAACCCTCTTGCAAAAGATCAAAGGTAAAGTAATATTCAGTAAATTTGATCTAAAATCTAGATTCTATCAGATTGGTATAGCACCCCAAGATAGGCACACAAAAACCTTTGTTTTTCCTCATGGACATTATCAGTGGACAATAATGCCATTTGGATTAAAAAATGCCCCTGGTGAATTCCAGAAAAGGATGGAAGATATTTTAGAGACTATACATGGATAATATTCTACAAAAAAATCTCCAAGAACATCTTAAGCATCTATATAAATTTTATGAAATGGTGTATAAGCATGGTTTCATTCTTTTTGCAACTAAAATGGAGATAAGAAAAATAGAAAATGAATTCCTAGGATATAAGACAGCTGAAGACCAAATCCTTATGTAAGAACATGCCTTAAAAATATTCAAGAATTATCTAGATAAAATCCTAAACAAAACTCAATTACAAAGTTTTTTGGGAAGTTTGAATTATATCAGACCATTCAGCAAGGGACGAGCATAAGACATTCATATGCAGCAACAAAGGCTCAAAAATAATCATCTAGTCTGGTAAGAAGAGATGACAACACGAGTGAAAAATATTAAACACAAATTAGAGACTCTATCTCCTCTTTGTTTTTACCTACAGAAAAAGGGTAAATATATTATAGAAACCAATGCATCCCAAAATGCACGGGGTGGAGTTTTTCTGGAAGAATTTGAAGGCAAAGAAAAAAATGTGGGTATACCTCTGGGACATTCAGAGGAGCAGAGATGAACTACCCTTCTAGCCACAAAGAGTTACTAGCAGTAAAAAAGACAATTGTGCATTTTAAATTGTATCTTAAGCTTGTTAAATTCATAATTAGGACAAACTTGAAAATTTTAGTAGATATACTAAAGAAAAATATCCTATTGACTAATAGTCATACTCGAGTATAGAAATGGGTAGTCTGGTTAGAAAACTTTGACTTTTATATTGTACATAAACCTGATTACTTAAATTGCATAGCTGATATGTTATCTAGAGAAGCTCATGAAAAGTATGATATAACATTATTTATGCTATACAGTGCAAAAATGAAAAAGGTCAAAGAAGAATATTCTATGAGAAGAAAAGAATGTGCTTTCTCTCCTCCCCAGACAGCTGAAAAGTGGTGGAAACCATAATTGAAACAGAAGAAATTAACATTCAAGTTGAATCAATGTTTCAAGGAGAAATTATTTTTGAACCATGTCCTTTTATGAAATGATCGAACGTGGATCATTGTTTTTAGAAAATATTTACCCAATCAAATATTCTAGCATAGGACATGCAAATGGAGACAATATAGGACCCCGTACTCATTCGCATGTTGAATTTGAAGGATGTAAATGTAAAACATGTAGAGATGATTCATCTAACTCTGACAAGCCCATACAATGCTCATGTGGAGAACCCATGTGATTTTTCTTTAATGATGATAATTGATAATTATGTACTGTCGAACTAGCCGAAATTTTGTGGAGCCAACTTGTTCTCGTGGGATTTTAGCAAAAGCATCCACTGTGTTCTTTTATAAAGGGTGCATGAGATTCCTTTAAATATCCATTGTGTAAGATTTTTCAGATGAGTCTTTGAGAATCAGAGGACTTCTCCTACTTTTGGTGGGAATTGACCCACATCTTAGAGAATCTACGGTAAAGCAAAAATTGTTCAATTACTTTAAGGCGATTCTCTTTGATATTATCAGTCATCCATATCCTAATAAGATACCTTATGTTCCCTCAAAAGACTATAAATAAGGGAGAAGGGAAATCTTCGAGGCAATAAGAGTCAGCGTCTTTCTCATTCTTCTTTTTGGATTTTAAATTGGAGTCCTTCTAAATTTTTCTCGTGCCCTCCAAGCCTTTCAAAGACGTTGACTCTTGTTGCCTCAAATATTTCCCTTATGTAAGAATTACAACAACGATTCTATATGCAGAATCTGAATACTTTAAAGAATCTAAAAATGAAACTTTAATGCTCAAGATAAATAAATTACCTCCAGCCATTGATAATGCTCTTGCTGCAAACCACAGTCCACTTTTTCTTTATTGAAACAACACTCCAGCTTCAATCCAGGCAAAAGAAAAGAATACAGAAAGTCTGAAGGCACTTCCAAGCTCTACTCTCTCAGCTAGATGGTGTAAACAACTGAAGGGGATTGAGATGCTAGCTTGGGGACCAAACAGATGAATTTATAGCCAATCTTCCATCAAGCTTCTAATGGCTATGTGTCAGGTGTTCCATAGATCAAGGTAGAGAACTCCAGATGGAGTAATGGACCACTTTAGAAGTTCCCAACAAGAAAATTAATTAACTGCAGTTGATTTCCTTAATTTAAGGAAATTACTGCAGTTGGTTTCCAGAAATTAAGGAAAGACTGCAGTTTACATCCATAACTGTAGGCAGCAGTTGGTAAAAAAATTAATGGAGCTTAACATTCTCCCACTTGGTCCATACTTCCAAACTTAATGTCTCAACTTAAAACCCATTGACAATCTGTATTAAGTAATAAATACATGAATCAGGTGATAAGTCCTCTAATGACGAGTATTATCTTCCATGTATTACTATGTATTTATTCTTATTATAATTTATGTGGCAACAATTTCTTAATGAATAA